>CAJUYI010004260.1:0-19249 GCA_910591695.1 Galerucella pusilla
TAAAATTTACTGATATTTAGCCTTTCGAGAAACTTATATGGCCACAAGAAATTAATGGCAAATATAAATATAAATGAGAATGTGAATATTCGTCTTATATATATATCAAAAAAATATCCAAAAACTCCAATATATTCACTAAAATGTTTTATTTTTCAAATATTGATGAACTCACTGAAGGACAATTCATTAGAGAACAAGTGGTAGGCCACGTCCAGGAAATGTTTGGATACATTTATTAAATTAACTGAATATATTGACAGCAAAATAGAGTTATTATATTCTAAAACAAAAACAAAACACATACATTCTAACAAAAAATCAGTCTTAGCTGTTAGCAGATAGGCAAAATTTATATTCATATATACATACCCACAAAAAATCACTCAAATTTAAACAAGATAACAAAATAAAGTTTATTCTAACAAAAAAAAAATTATATTAAAAAAAACATTCTAACAAAAAATCAGTGTATCCTACAGCATAAATTTAAGTAAGATAACAATAAGTTAGTATATTCGTATATTCTAAGAAACAAAATGAAAATTATATTTTAAAAAACAGAAGAAATAAACTCTTCAACAAAAAATTAGTCTATAAATCAGCTGTAGATGTGTGATGTGATAATGCATTGGCAATTTTTGTAAATGCTTCTGCCAAATGCGATATCGCATGTGCCATTTCTTCAATAGCCAGAGCCATTTGTTTTGTACTGGCTGTATTTTTCAGCTGCGCTGTCTAATTTGGTAGCATTACTGGAAATTATTCTTTTATTTCTATTAGATCTAAGAACATTTCTATTCACACCTAAAAAAAGTAATAAGGAATATATATCCTACAATATTTATGATAATTATACCTGTTTTTTTTGTCCTATTCAACTATTCCACTTGACTGGCTGTATAATCATCCACATCTACATCAATGATTTCAGTTTGCTCTTCCTCTGCACATGAAATGTTACCAGGGTGATTCAACAAAATGCACTTGTTCTACGATGGGTTCAGCATCATCTGGATAAACTTCCTGTGGAGTGCCAGGACAACCTATAACATGCACCCACTCAAAAACTGACATCAATCGATTTTCCAGCTCACTCAATTCCACACATGTGTATCCTCCACCAGCTGGATTGACTTTTTATTGCTCCGATATTTTCATTTGGTTTTTGATTTCCATTCATATAAAAACTAGAATATGAAAAGAAAATGTTCGATAAGACTATTGCTTTCAATAATACTCAAATATACACACTATATACGATTGGTTAGGAATTGATACTTACAGTTTTCCACTGTGTTTTATTTTTTCTTGTTCCATTTTCCACAATGTTCAACATATTTGTTAGTTCTTCCCATTTATCACTAGCTTCTCCAACATTTAAGGGAAGAGATTTCCCAGTAATTAATGTTTTATTTTTCTCTAAATAATTAATCAACAGCTCCATTTGTGCCTTAATTGTCTTACGACTACGCGACATTTTTTGAATAAAATAAACGAAAACAAAATGAAATATAACAAAAAAATAAAAATATTCCTGGGCTTTATAGGTTAAAATCAAAGATAAATCTTCTGTTTTCTTATGAGGCGCCAAAATACAGTGTTGCCGGTAGTTAAATTCATGCTTCTGGTAATAACATTGCTATCGACAAAACTTTAAACCATTCTTGCTAGGACGCAGAAACAGAATACCGAATTTCCTTACCATATTGCTGTATGTTATAACCATAACAATATTGTTTATACAACAATGTTTTTAGCAAGATGCAAACAGAATCGACCTGAATACAATCAGTACAAATTAGGCTACCAATCATAATATTAAAATGTTATAGGAAGGTTCCAAAAATAATAAAATAATTTGACATGCTAGAAGTTGATTCAGTAATAACAAAATAGTCTTTATATTGTCTATGTACTTAGAGTCCCAAATTTTCAACAAAAATTCTAAATCTATTACTTATAAATAAGTATCCATTTAAAATATAATGGCTTAAAAAACTCATATTATATAATTCATATACATGGAGCTTGTAAACTCAGCCAATATATATATATAATTAAAAAAAAAAAAATATATATATATATATATATATATATATATATATATAGGAAAATCGAACAACTGAATCAACAGTAAAGGGGTAACACAAAGAATTAGTATAATAAATTGAATGTATCTTAAATTAAACAATATATAAAATCAATAGAAAGAAAATGTTTGTCCAACAAACCCCAAAATGACTTACACTGACTCAAATTATGTCACCTGATGTTACACAACACCATGTAATAAATAATGAATTAATAGACATGAATCAGAGTATCAACTTGAAAAAATATATGAATATCTAGTGGGTATATGACCATTCATTATTAATTGATGCGGATATTAAATAAAATATTAAAGAAAAGATACAGTTTTTGAACAGAGCCTAAAAAAACTCTGATAATCATAGTAAAAAAAATTGTACCGTCATTTTCTGTTCGAGTCCACACAGGTTTCTGTTCTCAATGAATTATATGAAATAAGAAAACCGTGTCCCAATAGAAAATGAGATTTAGCACATGGTAAAAAAAATAAAATAAAATAAACTCACTATATTTTCCACAAATTATGAAAATATGTTCAATAATCCTGGCCAGTAATAGATAATAAAATAAATAAATTTAGGTTCATTTAAATTAAAATGTAAAATAATAGGGAAAACGCACTCTACCCCTAATCAGCCTAATCGCCACGTGTCAAAACTAACCCAAAAATTGATTATGCAGAAAATTAATTAGATCTGGAGTGAAATAAAACAAACCGGAATTATAATACATACTCATGAACACAAGGTAACAGAATAAGTAAAAAGAAAAGTAATAGCTTATCCTGAGATGGTTTATAGGGGTTACTTTCAAAGAAATGTGCAATCGGTGGCCTAAAATCCTGATTTTCAGGTGAATCTTCTGGCATACAACAATACGACAATACCAATAACAATAATAGCCGTGAAGATTACTTCTGGAGAATAAACCCGAAATCCACAAACAAGTGACCAAAATGAGGGGTTTCAAATCTCCAACCAGCCGAACACAATTTCATTAGTGAAGTCAACGTAAAATTCCAATATTCTATTCTACTTGACACTGATAAAAATCAAACCAAGCAAGAAACATTAGATGGCAAAAACTTATTTGCTCGAATACTATCGAAGGTGTATAAAAGAAAGTGAAGGCCTGTACACACGCATGGATTCAAAATAATGGAATAGCAATAAGAGATTATAATTTTTATTACAAAACCCTTCGTTTTACCGAACCATTTCATGGAAATGTTGCTTTCAGCAAAACAGAATACCATTTCCTTATATGCAACTACCATAAAACGAAGCGGTAAAGGTATACAAATTAAAAAAATTAAATAACTATTTAGTTGAAGTAAAATGTGAACTGGGCATAATAGGTAGTCAGCTGTGGATATATTAACCAGAAATTTCACTTGAATATACCGAAATTATACTAAAATTCTGAAAGTTATAATTCATGTATACGAGGTGGCTCAAAAATATTTAATGTTAAAATCAAACCGTGACAATATAGAATTCAGAATAAGTCAGAATATACTTTATTGATATGTAAGTTATTTCTCTGATATACCTGTTTACTATAGAAAAAAAAGTTCATATTACATCTGCCTTTGAATTACAGGTTATGTCATAGGTAATATCTCATTTTGATTTATTTTCCACAACTATTTTCAATATTTAGATGTCTATTAATATAATTTATTACTGTTCCTATGATTAACTTTAACAATATTCAACTATTTTTTTTTCTCAATAATCATAAAAATATGTTTACTTTAAATTTCAAATGAAAAAAAAATACATTATCAAGGTCCATAAATTTTTCCATTAGTTTTCTTTTGATTCCAGTCATTTTTCAATGCAAAATTATTTTTAATCTGATTAATTTTACCTATGACCTTAACTTGCAAATACATTGAATGAAATATTATTTTTTTAATTAAAATATATCAAAACAAATCACAGGTAGATGTAATTATATAACAATATTGCAGCAATACAAATACCAGACAGAGTATTTTCCCATTGTGTAAACATTCAAAATAATTCAAGAAGACAAAAAAAATTGCATATTTACCATTATTTACCGAAGAGGTATTTGTGATGGACATATATTTATTATTGCACTACAAACAAGTACAATTTTATCTAATGCACTTATATTGTTTTCACTAGTGTATGATACCATCGATATAGGGAGGGTTTCATGCAGTATCATGAATTTTTTCTTCAAATAGCCTATTACTCTCTCCACGTGAATTCGAACAGTGGCAATGTCACGTATTTTTTCAAGGTCCAGTGGATGTAATTGACTTTTACCTTTTGTAAAAGCAGGCATAATTAATTTTCCACCTTTTAATCTCACAGCATCATCTATGAGAAAGCCTCTATCAGCTAAAATTATATCACCAGGTATGATATTATCCAGAAACCCACAATTTTCAGTAATATATTTATCACTACTCCTACCTCCCCATGCTTCAGATATATAAGATATTGTTCCTTGGGGAGTTATACCAATCAAAAACTTAATGGTTTCATGGTGTTTATAATGAGACCAACAGCGGGCTGCATTCAAGGTATTGAAAGGCCGTTCAGTGAATACTTCAAAACAATCGATAATCACTGCTACTTTGTTGCCAAATGCCTCTTTAAAGCATTCTGGAATATTTTTCTTCAACTGTTCTCTTTCAGGCCAATCTACAAATGTCTTAAGTCTTGTATACAGCACATGTAAACATTTAAAAAAAGTCTCTGAAGCTGTTGTTGGACTCACTGCGAACTGATAACTCAAATATTTTAATGGCAAATTTAATCTTAATTTCATTAATGTGAGCAATAATTGTTGAAAAGTGGTCAACACATTATTAGGATGAGATCGCAGGTAAGGTAGTGAGTCTTCATGAAGTATAAACAACATTTCAGCCTTTGGTAATTCTGTAAAATATAATGTTTTTGGATCATTATTTCTCAAAGAATTTTCATTCAATTCCATGGTCTCTAGCTTCAACTTCAAGGTGTATATTTCACTATTACGAAATTTAAGTTTCTCCATTGTATTAGTTAATACTTCTACAGTTAAGTCAATCTGAATAGAAGCACCAATGGAATCACTTGAATTTCTGTGGCTGAAATGTTTTCTTCAGTTGCAGTTAAGTTATACGAACAGCCTGGAACACTTTCTGGAGCAATATGATCAACAGTTTGCTGAGAATAACTAGTATTGTCCTAAAAAAAATTTAGGTATGTCAAAAATAATATATAAAAGAGCAACAGAAGAAATAACACAAACCTTTTGTTCATCATCCTGTCTTTTCCTCTTGATAGTCCGCTCATACCTTGTTACATCTGATATTGATTTAGGAGCTGTACATAAATATCCCATATTTTGAGTTGGTATCCAATCAGGGTTATTTTTATCCTCCAATTGAGAAGGTTTCCCTGAAATATGAATAATTTTCAGTTATATGAATAGGAATAGGTATAACAAGAATCTTACCACTAATAAAATGTCTGGGACATATACGACCATTTCTAAGCTGCGTTTCTGTTAAAGGACCTCTTTTTAAAGTCCTTATCCATGCCTTACGCCGTTCACTAGATGATGCGTTCAAATAATCTCCCCGATTTGTTAAAACGGCAGGAAATCTGAAAAATGATACCTTGTCTCTTTCAGCTCGCATAGAGCATTTCAGAACCGAACAAAACGATGGCATTTTCAATAATATTACAGATGAAATACTGTAAATCTCGAAAGTATTATTTATTCTCAAAAAGTACTGGTCAAAAACTTAAAAATTGATGTTGACAACGCTTTAGTTACAATGCAACTGAACCGTGAACAAACTTTGCCTGCCCCTCAGCAAATATGGCCGACCTGTCAGTGACGTCATTCTGGAATGGTCTATGTTTCACTTACAAAAAGAAGAAGAAGAACAAATAATGATAATCTAACCTAAGTCCGTACTACAACTCCACACATGAAATTAAATTTAAACCATATAATAGTCCAAATCATATGACAATCATTATACAAAAATTATGAATAATTGTTAACAACCAGAAGTAACTATATACGGTATCCGCCAAAATAAACAGTACCGAAACAGAGAGTGCTGTGGAGTTGTTTATGTAATATGGATGTGTCATATTTGACTTAATTGTTATTAGTTGATATATTAATAGTACGCTGCAGTTAAATTTGATTTAAAAATGGTTCTAACAACGGAAGAAAAAGTTTTTTTGGTAGAGCATTATTTTCGTTCATACGGAAAAGGTCGTAATGATGGTCCAAGCTTAGAACAGGTGTCAATAAAATATCAACAAAAATTTAATAAAGCAGCTCCTAGTAAAAGTGTGATGTGAGCTGTTGTTGAAAAATTTCGTCGCACTGGTAGTGTATTGTGTCAACGTAAAGGTTATTCAGGTCGTCGAAAAACAGTATGCACTAACGAAAATGAAGGACGTGTTTTTAACCAAGTTGTGTAATCACCTAAAAGAAGTCTTGTAAGAACTGCATGTAAACTCAACATTAGTGAAACGTCTTTACGTCGCATGTTCGAATCAATTGGTGGTTATCCATACCGTATTCAAGTTGGACAACGACTAAATGCTGCGGACAAACGTGCAAGAAAAATTTACTGTGGTCGCATGTTGAGTTTAATTTACGAAGATCCCGAATTTTTGAAAAACATATGGTTTTCAGACGAGAGTCACGTTCATCTTAGCGGCTATATTAATCGACAAACAACCAGATTCCTTGGATTTGAACGTCCTGATGTCATTGTAGAGAAACCACTCCACAGTCTTCGAGTTACCGTTTGGTGCGCGGTATCTGGTCATGGAATGATTGGTCCTTATTTCGTTGAAGATGATAATCAGAATCCACTTACTGTCAACCAAGAGCGTTATAGAGAGAAAATTATTATACCTTTTGTGAGAGATCTAAATAACTTTTGCCGTGCACGAAATCTACAGTTTCGTACACAATGGTTCCAACAGGATGGTGCAACCTTAGACTTACTCCGTCAGCATTTCGATAATAGAATAATTTCTCGGGGAACAGACTTCGAATATCCTTCCCATTCACCTGATCTGACGCCACCTGACGCATACATTTGGGGCATAATGAAGGACAAAATATTTCACTCGAAAAATTCGCCGGCGAATATTGCCGAACTACGGGAAAGAATACAAAATATTTTTCGGCAGTTACATCAACCACTTTTTATAAATATGTTTTTTGACTTACAAAATCGATATGAAGCTTGTTTGCGTCGAAATGGTGAACATTTTGAACACTTACATTACAGAAATTAAAAATTAATTTTTATTTTTATTTTCGGTACTGTTTATTTTGGCGGATACTGTATTTAGGTAAATGTAAGAAAATATAGTTCTCTACAGAAGAAATCTGTTCATTTAAACAAGTTACACTACAATCTAAACAAGCTCTATGAATCTCTGAACTCTCAAGCAAATTCATCCTAATACCTTTATTACAAGTATGAAGAAGTTCAACTTCAAAATTATCAGGTGAATGAGTCATTTAAAATGTGATTAGCAAAAGCAGAAGGAGAATTATTAAAATTATGGTTAGAATATTTTTTAATACAATTCTTATGCTCAACTATACGATGTTCTAGTCTACGACCACATTGTCCTATGTATACTGCATCACAATCATAGCAGGACAATTTATAAACACCTGATTTCTGTAACATGGGAACTTTATCTTTATTCTTCACAAAAATATGCTTCAACGACAAGTCAGTCTTTAATACTACTGAAATATTATATTTCTCCAAAAGCCTGGGTTAGACATCGTTGCAGGGATTAATTTGCTGGTATCACTTGTAGAATTTATCAACTTGTTGCACACAGAAACAGAATTTGATAATATGGAGGAAAAAGCGAAAAAACTTTCAATTTTCTTCTTTTCAAAATATGGTGACGGGGAGAAGCAAATTTTAATGCAAAAATATACAGATGGTAAAGATGAAGTTTTGTTACGAGGTAAAAACAAATTTGAAGTGGAAACATTTAATGTCAGTCTGGACAAACTTTCCAAGAACTGAGCAAACGTTCTGAAGCATATTAATGTCAGTCATCTGTTTGAGTTTTTGACAAAAATACTAAATATTTCGGATCAGGAACTCAAGGCAAGCTATTCAAGAATAATAGAATAATATAAAGAAGATGTATCCGACAAAATTACAGCTGAATTAATGCAGTTTTGTGCTTATGCTCACGTTCAGAACTTAAAGGATAATTGCTTGGACGTTCATTCTTTTTAAGACAGATGGAAGAAAAAAACCTTTCCCAGGTTTTTTCAAACATTTATATTGTAGTTACTCTGAGACTAGCGTAGGTTCAAAGAAGTAATACAATAATTGCTATTAATAAACTCCGACTAAGGAGAATAGTTACTCTTTCCTTATTGCTGGGTTTGGACATGACTTAAGTAATATTCACAGTTTTATGGAAGGAATTGACCAATAAAGTGACGTCATGGTGACATCTGTTCTGTTTTTTATTGTGACAGTGTCAGTGCACTGTTCATTCATTTCAAAAATAGTTATATCATAATTATCTCTCAGTTTGTATTTTTTGTTAAAAGTAGTATTTCCGAATTTTTTTTTACGTTTTTTATTGTTAATACCTAGTTAATACCCTTCCTTCCATCGCAAAATAATTACTATTCACTGAACCAAAGCAAATACTTGATAATATACATAATTAATAAAATACTGAACTGAATAATAATACGAACTGATAATGCAAAAACGGCAAACTAAATTTCGAATTAGGATATGACAATATATTTATAATACCACAATTGACAGTTCAACAAAACTAAAATTATATTATTTATTCGAAGGTTATTCCGAGCTTAAACTACCTATTTCCTAAGATTAAAATTACTACCCAAGTTATCACCAGACTAACCTCGGAGTAGCCTATTCCTTGTCTAATATGAGTTTATTAATAGCGTATCTGTCAAACTAATGGTTTAGGCATGGAATAAAGTTAGTCTTAGGTTACTCCGTGTTTATTAATAAAATCGTAAGGGTTTATTTTTAGTGGAAAAAAAAGAATTTTCAGTTTTTTTTGTAGAATTTTTCAAAAACGGCTATAGCCGTCCTGTCACATTACAGCTAATGATTTCTACGTAATGTGACAAGACTGCCATAGCCGTCATACTTTTTTATCATCATCCCTTAGTAAAATTATAAATTTTTACAAACAGAGATAACCGCCATGAAATATAAATCACCATATAGATAATGTAACATGTTTATTTAGAGAACTGTTTATGTAATATAAATGGAACATTAATACCCGATTCAAAAAATATGGCAACTTATAATATCATAAATTATAAATGATAAAAAAAACAGCGTATGAGCCCACTGGCAAACAAGTAATAATCGACCAGAAATAACAAATTTTTAATTATTATTGCCCCTTGTATGCCATTCTTCGAAACAGTCGGGGCAAAGAGGGGGATGGTTTTCACATGCCTTGCACTTGCACTTGTAGCTAGTTTCATTGCGTTGGGCATGTCAAGCAGCATGGGCTGTCGAAATTCTAAATTCTCAAAAACTTGATGTTTGTACAATGTTTTTGGTTTAAATAAAATGAGTTCCATACCTATATGTCAATTAGGTAGAAAATAACTTTTTCATTCCATTTTATAGTTTTCCTGGGGGACGAATAATACGATGTCATTTGATCACATCTATCGACGCCACTCACGTAGGTATTGTACATTGAAATTTCTTTTGGTTCAATTTTTTTCCACTGAAGCGATTAGTTAGGTACTTCAATTATCTTTGGATGATTTGCTGTAGTGATAGCCAAAATCTTCCTCTTGTCCTTGCATTTGGAAACGTAGACATATCCTTGTCTCCGCAATGTATATTCTCCCTTTTTCAGTTTTTTTCTCACTACCATTTTGGGGTTGTGTTTCCTATTACTTTTAAGGGTTCCGACACTATGAGTTTTGTGTTGCAGTGAAGTGTTGGACATAGATACACAATAATAGTTATCCATGTATAATATGTGACATTTATTCAAATATGGTGTCATAAGTCGGATTACCAAATCATCAATTTTGGAGCACTTCACTTCTTCTTGTTTTTCGGAACAGATTTCGATATTGAGTACAAAGCCATCAGCAGAGGTTAATTCATAAAATTTAATGCTATATTTGGCCTTTTTTTCCTTTCATGTATGTTCGAAAGCGAAGTCTTCTTCTATACAATAAAAGAGACTCATCAAGTGAAAGTTCCTTTTGAGGCAGGTAAGATGATTGAAAACTACTTAGGTGCAACTGAAAAACACAAGTAACTGTTCGTATCTCCTTCCAGACATTACATGCAAGAAAATCGGATGAAAGTATAATGGATTAGTAGTAAATAAGCGTCGCCTGTGTGGCATAGAGACTTGAGCCTGTTAAAGACGCAACCCCAAAAAATGTGTCATTTCTTGTGCATTTGTTTCTCGAAATACACGTTTTCTACTATAGCGCGTAGATGGCCTATTCATATTGCAAACTGTATTACCATATTCGCTGTACACTGAACAAGAGCATTTTCTGGAGTGAATACCACCTTAAATACCAGGACGCCAATTAAGTTTTTCACCAACCTCGTCCTCTTTGAAGCGAAATTCAGGAATTATTTTCACATTTTGTGTCCATTCTTCTACTTTCTCGTCGATTTGGGCTTCCTGATGTGAGTTGTCATCATCAGAAAACGCCAGATTCTCCTCGAAGGAGGAGGATGACAATTCTTCGTATTTTTCTGGGCTCGAATTGCTAGTCGGCGATGAACATCCACTATGAGACGAACTTTCTTCTCCGGTACAATCAAAATTAAGATCTGACCCATATTCTCCATCGTCACTAAACGGGTCATGACGAGAAGAATTACTTTCGTCGTCGTCGGAGACGAAATTATTTAACTAATAGTCAAATCAAATTTCATTTTATCCCTCCTCGATCGCCTAACTTTGGTGGGCTTTGGGAGGGGAGGCCGCTGTGAAATCTACGAAACATCACCTAAAGCGGGTTTTAAATCAAAGACATTTAACGTACGAAGAGTTTTATTCTATATTAACCCAAGTAGAAGCAGTCCTAAATTCACGCCCCATTACCCCGTTATCCAACGATCCTTTCGATCTAGAAGCCCTGACGCCAGGACATTTCCTCATCGGTCGAGCTTTGACTGCTATTACGCAAAGGAACTTGATTGATGTGAAATCTAATTATGTCAGAAGGTATCACCTTACTCAACAAATAGTACAACATTTTTGGTCAAGATGGACTAAAGAATACTTGCATTTATTGCAACAACGTATAAAATGGCAATCTGGTAACCCCCCACTTGATGTTGGAACGATGGTTCTAGTTAAAGAAGAAAACCTGCCACCTCTCTGTTGGCCACTCGGAAGGATCGTTGAAATACATCCTGGTTCGGACTCGATAGTGCGTGTGGTGAGTGTGTTGACCAAGAGTGGTATTTTCAAACGCGAAATTAGCAAAATTTGTGCTCTACCTATAAATGCTGAACTTTAATTTAAATCTAAATGTTTATATCGATTTGGACCAATAATTTGATTAACGGGATTTTACTTTTCATTTGTGTATTTGTTCTTTCTTGTTGAAAGCCGAACCTTTCAAGGGCGACGGAATGTTTAGTATTAGTTTAACGTTTTTTTTCTTATTTTTATGTACAATGCTGAATTTTTTATGTTAGTGGCAACCTCGCATTTGTTGACCGGATTGTGCGCTTCTACTGGTCCCCTCGACTGCTCGCGCAATAGACAAATTGATTTGTAACGATGAGTTGCTGCTCCTATTTGTTATCACGTAACATGTTTTGAATAAATTAAATATCTAGTAAAATTGTGAACGAGGTGTTGTTTCCTAAACTCATTATTTCCTCTTCTCGAAGTTCATGTTCGAACAAATTCAATAGAGAAGCTGACGAACAAATGAACAAATACTAAAAGAGGTTCTTCGATCTCCAGGTCTCTTCCTCCTTAATTGGTAAGCCACACAATTCCGACATCTCGACCAGTTTATTTACAAATCGGTCCACGTACTGCTCTTCATTCATGTTGAGCTTAAGGAGTCGAGGCAAGGAAGGTATGCGGAGAAGGATAACTTGGTTGTCCCCTTGACCGATTATTGAGGCAGAGGTTCCACATTCTTCAGCAACTAGGTTTATGAGCATTATGGTGAAGATGGTCCACCCCTTTTGACGCAAACCCTCCTGCCAAGCTTCCGGTCCGTAGATACATCAAGGTCCTTCCATTGGTAGCTGAGTTTCGGGATCTTGTCGAGGGGGGCAGAATCTGTGTTGAAATATGAGTATACTAGAGAGGTGGAAGAGGTGTGTGAAGACGTATACTCCGTTAAGACCGAATAGCTTGTCAAACAGTCGAAACCTAGGAGTGGAGAGTTCAAGTCGAAAATTAGTGTACCAGGAGGAGAAATCGACCACTATGTATCTATATTCGGGGCTGGTTTCGTCCACCCTAGGGGTTATAACTCTGCGGGTTATAGTTCGGACAAGGGTTTCTTCCCCCATGGTCATCGTCTGTTGTGGGATATATGGAAGGATTTGTTTAGCTAAATTGCTCTCGGTCGATGTTTGGTAAAGTCTCATCTCTGGAGTCATTTTGGCATAGAATCTAGGGTTGAGCTCTTTCTGCTCTCGTTCTTTGGCAACGGCGACTATAATAGCCCACTCTGCTAGAACCGATCCATTCTCTATGGCTCGAATGATTGCCTCGACGTTGACTTCCTCTGTCTCCAGGAAGGCAATAATGGCACTTTTGCTTGTCGCCTTGTGCCCCTTGGGAAAGTAATTGTATAAGGTGCGATGGACCTGAGCATCATACTCATGGATCCACTGGGATCGGCCTGGTATAATCGACTTGTCCTGAAACAAATCTGTTATGTCTACATGCATATTGAAATTGAGACACTTCCCAAACTCAATACCGGTGAACTCTTCTGACTTGAAGGGAAATTGCTTGTCTTCCTCCCATTTTCCTCTCTCTATGCTGGAGACTACCCGGCGAGATGTAAGACTGTAAGTAACGGGTGGCCAGCATAATTTTTCTTTGAAGTAATTCCTGCAAAACGTGTGTGTAAAGGCAGTGGCTAGTTTCAACCAAACTTCATCCAAATTTTCTTTCAGACATAGACCCTTTGCAGCCCATGCCTTAACCCCTTCATCCATATCGACTACTGGATGGCCAAAGCATTTCCACATCCCACTGGTTTCCAGTAAAATATGCACGTCTGCATCTGCAGAGTCTTTCCTGGTTAAGTGTTGATAGAGAGGTGTAGAACTGTAGGGTCTGGCGTTTTCATTCAGGATGTTTATGAATGCCGTGCTGTGTCACGTAAGATAGAGGCGATGGCTAAAGACGGCCAGGATTTCAACAGGGATGATTTGTATTCTTGATGCGACTTGGAGAATTCAGTCATCAAACGGATTATTGTGCAATAGCTTTCATACAGGTCGTGTCTAGAGTACTTGTTGCGATGAGCCAAGCCGTAGAGCAGCAATCCTGAACAAAAGTTACCATTGTGACAACTTTCTGGATGTCACAGTTTGGATTCTGCAGGGTGTCAAAGTTTGATAGGTCAGCCTTTAATAGAAGACGTGAATTCTCACAGGTTTAAGAATGGTAGAGGTGGGCCTCCAAAGAATTATACTCTGCTCTTGTACTACAGAGCTTGCTTACGATCTGCGTTACAAAGGATCATCACTTGGAAGGAGTCACCATGCCCGCCCAACAGGAGCAGTCAAGCCTCCATTTTTGGGCTTCCATACCGTCTAACTGGAGACCGAGAAGCATCCTCCTTCAAGTGCATGATGACTTGCAGAGCTTGACTCCGATGGCTAAGGGCAAACGGAGTCCTTATTTCGGATCCCAGACAAAACTCAGGGCCAGAAGAGCACCTTTACAGGTAGTGGAGGTTGGCAGCATGGTCTCGTTCCTAAAACAGCTCATGGAACTCAAATTATGGTTACATGAGTCGCCCTCACTGCAGCCGTTAATTGAAGAGTTGATTAATGAAAAGACCTCAATGGATGTAAAAACACTCGAGATGTTCTCGCGTCAGATATGCTCAGGTACTTTGTCTCATCGCCTGGACTGTCCCGGATTGAAAAGGGGAGGATTGTACAACCAAATATCCACCTTCTCAAGCCATACCGTTATTGTCTCGGACACAGCGTCCGACTACGCCAAGAAAAGTGAAAATCACACGATATGCTTTCAATCAGTATTTTTAACTGGGTTGTCCCAACTGACCCAATTGGCGTATGATGGAGTAAAGGTAGATGGACCTTGGAGTCTAGTCTTGAGCTGCAACACCTGCACGAGAATCATATAAAAAGAGACGTTTACTCTCGACGACAACAAATACACGGGAGTCCCCTTGCCGATCTCAGTCCATTCCTTAACACCCAAGATCATCGCTGTGAGAGTCCACGCAGCCGCAGCATCTCATGGGAACCTTTCTTTGAGCGACTCTTACATAGTTATAACCGTATTGTGGGAAATCTCTATCGCACACTCTGATAGGATCACCCCGTTAACAAATAGAAGTGTCAATGATGAAGTAATGGTGAGCCACTTTAACCTCACTGAATTTCAACACCTTAACTGCCGGTTATTCTTTAAGTGCATAATTTTCTTCTACTTTTTATTCGATGAGTCCACATACCGCGACCCAACCAAGATTTTAGAGAAGATAATACTCCACTCCAGCGAGAAAGGCGCATTCGACTCCTTAATGGACTCAGCACTCAAATGCGAACTTCTTCGAGACTTGATGAGGATGACAGTTGGCTCGTCCTTGGCACTAAGATCCCAAAGTCACATTGCGCTGCGCACTCTCTTGACTGATTGTCTCAACAATGCACTGAGTGAAGGTGCTGACAGTTTGATACGGAGTGTCCCATACCTCACTCAAGAGGATACCGCAAACGCTTACTTCCGAGCGACATGCATGTTACTGCGCGCTCACGGCTACACAGAGATGCCTCCTTTGGAAACCCAAGATAATCAAGACATCAACAAGTAGTTAGAAGAGAATCATGACAAGAGGGAATAAGACTCATTGACTCCCAGAATATGTCACAATGAGGAGTCATCCGTAGTCCATATCCGGACCTTAGCTAATACCTCGCCCTCCCTCGTCTCTACTCTCACGACTTATCCGACAGAGAAAAGGTCTCTTAGTTCGACAGGTATTTCGTTTCTTTGCGAATTTTATGTTCCGCGCATTGCCTGCACCTCATGTGGTGGCTCTTGCTAGGATCTTTCTTATTCGGAATTTTATCTGGAAAATGCATGACAGTTTGTAGTTTTCCGCCTAAATCAATTTGGAACCGGGGATGTTTACCGGCGCCATATATTGGGCCTGAACAAACTAACATTCGACCGTCTTTCATGTCTTGAGGTATTTCAAGAAACTCTTTGACTAACTGCTCACGAAATCCAAGCAAGGTTTGTTTAGGATTGAACTTTTTATAGATATAAAAAGAATTCCAGATCGCTACGTCTAAGAGGTGAAACATGACCTTCTTATACCAGCGTATACTTTTACGAGGAGAAGAATAGTAATTTACCATTTGGTCATTTCGATCAATTCCGGACATATTATCGTTGTAGTGTTTCACCTCCTTTGGTTTTATTTTTTCCTGTCCAAAACGGTTTTTGACTGGAATAAGATCAGGATGATATTTAGCTGTCAAGAATAAAACTTCGCGGCGATCCCTCCACTTGGAGACATACACTTTTCCACACCTTTTCCATTTATGCTATCCCTTCTTCAGCTTCAATTTTGTTAATTCTTTAGGATTATTTTTTCTATTTGCGCGCAGAGTTCCAGTCGTATGCGTTTTTCTTCGTAACAGATTTTTAGAAAGTCCCACACTATTATAAAAATTGTCCATAAATATATGATGACCGCGATCCAGATAGGGTTCTAATAGAGAAGTAACCAATGTTTCAATTTTTGAAAGTCTTGAAGCCTCTTCACTTTTTCCAGAATAAATCTGCATATTTAGTACATAGCCATCTGTAGTGCACACACTGTTAAATTTTATTCCATATCGAGCCTTTTTGTTTTTTATATATTGCCTAAAGCTTAAGCGGCCTCGAAATAGTAAAAGGGACTCATCCAAAGACAAGTTTTCCATAGGATAATAGGCACTTCTGAATGTCTCTAGGATTGGCTACTTGACCCTTGGCACAACTAAATATTCGTATTAACTGTTCAAAGCGCCTCCCTGACATTTTGTAATGAAAGGCAGTGCAGTAATACGGTGGATCCATGCTAAACAATTTTCGAATCGAAGGAAATTTATAATGACCCTGGAGAATGCACAATGCCAAAAATTGCTTCAACTCCTGCATAGTGACTGGCTTGATTTTTGAATATCGACTGTGCCTTCTATGTGGCCTTCCTGTATTACCTAAGTCTTCTGAATATGTATTCATGGATGTTAGTATCATGTTCATAACACCATGGTCCCAAATTTTTCCAAAACACTGTATAACGGAAGGATTTGTTCGAAATTTGATCTGTATTCCAGACTTCGAGCTATCAAAACTAAAATCTGGTATATCGTCAATATCGTCTTGCCACTCGTTGTCGCTCAATTCATCATTTCCAGTCACATGACCAGTGGGAGCATCATCATTTACTGTTTCGTCTCGATCATTATCCTCTGACACGGAATCATCTGAGCTGTTCTGCAAAAACTCATTTTCTGACATATAGTTGGGATCCGCAATATCGTCATCCGCACTGATCGCTTCTGATTCGGAAGATTCTTCAGTGTCGGGGGTGGATACTTCATCCATCATTTGCTCAAGCCTCCCTATTTCTTTTCGATCTATTTATTTGCCCTGTAAATTAAAACGCGAATTATTCTTCAGATTATCAAAAACAAATGAAAAGCTTATAATTTTTGTTTGTGCTGGGACAGTACCTATAAAAACAATTCAAAGTTGTCGGCATACGCCGCGCCGAGTCGTCGTCACAACTCTGTTACAAACAAATGAAATAAATTTGAACAACGCGTGTATAAAAAAACATCAAAATTATACCTACAACTACTAACTACTTACTTTTGCTTATAAACCACTT
This sequence comes from Galerucella pusilla, assembly GCA_910591695.1. Classification (NCBI taxonomy): domain Eukaryota; kingdom Metazoa; phylum Arthropoda; class Insecta; order Coleoptera; family Chrysomelidae; genus Galerucella; species Galerucella pusilla. The sequence continues at coordinate 17,263 of CAJUYI010004260.1, forward strand.
GCTTTATAGTATTTAAAACACTTATCAAACTGCACAGATGTGTACACAAACACAGATAAACAGCAAATGCACCTGTTGAACAATATTCTTAGGTTAGGCTTACCAGAATTTATGCATGGACTTTTCACGAAATTTTATGTTTTCTCCTGGGACAGTAAGCGTCCGTCGCATGAAAATCATACGCAGTGCTGTTGGCAATCGCCGCGGTGAACCCAGAATGAAATTAGAAATTGGTCGGCATATCCCGTCTTGTCCCTGCACATAGCGCGGGATATGCCGCTCTGTCCGCGAACGTGTTAAGAGATATTAAATCATGAGGCCATATTGCGAAGATGTCGTCTACATATCTCCACCAGACAATTGGTTTTAATTTTTGATTATTTACTATTTCGGCTTCAAAATGTTCCATGTAAATATTCGACAAAATTAGTGAGAGACAAGAGCCCATGGCAAGACCGAAATTCTGTTCATGAAAATCATTATTGAATTGAAAATATGCTTTTGTTATACATAATTTTAATAATTCTATTATTGCTGTTACGCTCAATTTGGTTCTTTCTGTAAGGGTCTGATCAATTTCTAATTTTGATTGGACAAGTTCTATTGTTTTTTGTACCGGTACATTCGTGAAGAAACTACATCAAAACTGACCAAATAATGGTTTTTGTTGAAATTCAAATCTGATAGCTTTTCTATAAAATGATTGCTATTTCTGATGTATGAATTTGTCTGTCCGGCGAGGGGTTAAATAATTTTCAATATATGATTCGATAGTTTACTGCATGGGGAATTAATAGTGCTACAAATTGGTCTCAATGGTATGTTTTGCTTATGAATTTTTGTCAGACCATAAAAATGTGGTGGCTTACTGTATTTAGGTGTTAACATTGTTCTTTCACGACTAGCAAATTCGTTCTTGAATTTGAAAAGTGTTTTATAAATTTTGTTTTCAATAGATTTGGTAGGATCATTATTTGGTATAAGGGTATAAGGTCCATTTATTAATAAATCCATTACTTTTGAATCATAATCAACTTTGTTCATGATAACAGTAGAATTGCCCTTATCAGCCGGTAAAATAATTATAGAATCATCTTCTTGGAGATTTTTAATTGATTTTTGTTCTGCTTTTGTAGTACTGTTTTTTAAATGAATAGATTTTTCTAATATGACTTTACATCGTACCCTATATTCTTCTCTTTCGTGTTCAGGTAATTCGTTACTTACTTGTTCTATTGAACTTATTATGTCTAATTTCGGTATTGCTTTTGGAGTCAAAGCAAAATTTAAACCTTCTGAAAGAACTAATACGTGTGAAGAATTTAAAGTTTTGTTTGATAAATTAATGATTGTGTTTGGTACATTGTTATGTTGATAATTATTCAGTTCTTTTTGGATTTTTTGTTCAAATAATATTTTGAACTTTCGGATTTGAATTTGTTTTTGTTTTTCATACGTTGTAGTATATATTATATTTATATTTGATATTATTTTATCGAAGTCAATTTTAGTTACCGTATCAAAAAGAAAATCCTCAATACCTACGATATCTTGTTCGATATTGAATACTTTATATCTATGGTGTTGAAGGCGTTCTCGAACCATAGCAAAACTTGCTTTTTCCAATATTCTGGTTGTTTTTCTCCCTCCGTAGGCAGGATGTAACCTTAGTCCTCTTGGTATGGCTCCATTATTCCTGCATCGGCGAAGGAAATTAACCGAACATTCAGAATGTGCCAGCTTCTTGTATAAATTATCTAATGTTCTAAAATATTTTGGAACAGATGGCCCATACCTTGTGTCTAAATATCTTCTGTATGTTTCTTGTGGTATATTATTCATTCTTTTTTTAATTTCTTGGAAAATTAAACCACAATATTTTTAAATTCTTTATTTCAACGTTTCGGTAGCGTTCCAGCTACCGTTGTCAAGAAAAAATAAGTAGAAATTAATTTTTATCCCTAACTGAAACAACAGAAAAAATTTG
>CAJUYI010004261.1:0-19245 GCA_910591695.1 Galerucella pusilla
AAAAAGTAACAACAAACGCGTTTCATTAACAACATTTCCAAAATAAGCTAAAAAAGCGCTATCCCAATAAAAACCGTTCCTGGAACGTGAACTTCACTGGATTCCATTTCATATCGTTAGAATGTCATGAAATGAAATATTTCATTTCACATTTTACCAGAGGTGTGATCTACTATGAATGGACCTTAATAAAATTTGACAACAAAGTTTTGTAGTCTTAAACTTCAAAATATTATTGATTGTCTTGTTGTTATATTTTTTCGTTGTGTCAGACAGGGACCAAAAATTATTTTATTAATTTTATTACTAGTTAATCTTGACAACGGTAGCTGGAACGCTACCGAAACGTCGAAATAAAAATTAAAAACATTATTGTGGTTTGATTCCCAAAAAATAAGTGAAAAAAGGATAAGTAATGCCACAAGGAACTTACTGAAGACATACAGAGGATATTATTGTATTCCAAAATAAACAATATTTTTCATTTGTTGAAAAATCAAAGTGGAATAAGTATGAGTATTATGAAAAAAAGATAGAACATGTCGCGGGACACACGGTAGGAACTTTAGTTCCTTTTAAGCAGAAATTATGTAATACATCTGACGTTATAGATAAACAATTTGCATATTCCTCGGTGGTCGAGTAGTAAGCAAACCATACTCTCACGCGGTATACCCGGGTTCGATTCCCCGTGAAGAAGTTTTTTTTATTGTTAATTTTATTTTTGAATAATTATTCCGCTTGATGTTAATAACGACAACAGATAGACATTTGAAATATTTAGCAGAATATTCATTATTATAGATAATGGTACGGTACCCTTCATGAGGGAGTCCTACTGGCAGCATCTACTTATTATAACAGCATAGTATTTTTAAAAAGAGGGAAACCGTAGCATTATACAAATTGGACATTCAAGAACTGTACGTTCGCCAAAAAAATTAGTGGAAACATATAATTGAACGATTGAGCACTCCGCCTACGGCGTCGTGCTCAAACTTCGTCCTCGTGCGATATGGCCATCATATCCACACTAGTTGCACAAACTACTATTTCTATCAAAATATGCCCTTTTACATTTAAAAACAACCTGCTAAATGTCAAATCAATTCATCCATCAATTTTAAAGTTATCGAATTAAAACATTCAAGTTTTCAAAATTTCAACACCCTTTATTTCGAAAAGTAAATGTGCTAGAACAAAAAAGATCAATCGCGCAAAAAAAAATCATGGAAATAATAGTAAAAATGTATCCGAACAAATTCAAATAGATCACCAGCACTGCGAATACCAGCTTTGCATTGAATTTTAATGTAGCATCGGTGGTTCAGTGGTAGAATGCTCGCCTGCCATGCGGGCGGTCCCGGGTTCGATTCCCGGCCGAAGCATATGAATCGCTGATTCGCTGCTTCGTAAACGAGAGAGAGACTCAAGAGAGAGCACACGCACGCATGCAAGGCACATAACGAAGGAACGTAACATAACGTAACGTAACGTAAACGTTAGATTTTTTGCGTCGCGACCCCCGGTCGCTCAAACATAACCTGACGTAAAGAACTAAAGAACTAAAAAAAATTTCAAGCAAAAATTTCTAGGTATTTTAAATGTATTATAGTTTTGGGTGAAGATTAAAAAAAATTCTCATATTACATAATTTTCATAAAGTTGACACTTCAAAGAATTGTACTAAACATTAACAGCTTGTATTTTGTCTGAAACAAAAGTTTGTGCAATATGTTCTTACTCCTTTTTTTTCGAGACACTGTGAACATATTATTTTTCTTGAACACGAGAGGCATATTGGCTTCTGGCAGTCACTGCATAGGTATTTCGTTTTTCTGTGTAATTTGGATGGTCAGATATAACAATATTTTCGTGTTTCAAGGACATATTCTAGATCTTGAGGAACTTCCACGCATAGGATTCTACTAGTAAGTGTTCGTAATTCTCTCGATATTCTAGGGTTCCTAAGGAGGTCCTTTTATTGTTGGACAACAGATTTCTCTAGGTCTTTCATAAAAGTACTTCTGGGTATTGACAAATTATTTTCATAACTGTTATAGCATATTTTATGAGTTTTAACAACAACAAAAATTTCTAACGTACTCACTGATGTGGAGTATGTGAGACTCCTTCGATGTTAATTGTGAATGAAAAACTATGTACAATTACTCAAAATCAATCAACTTTGGTTAACTGTTAGGAAAACACTGAATAGGAAGGTATTTGTACTGATGACCGCATGAATATACGAATGAAATAATTATTATAAGTGAGAGAAACGATTCAAAGTCCGTCAGAGTCTAATAGACTCCACCTCAGTGGTTAAGGGTTAATTACAACTTCGAAAGTAATTTTTTTAACATTACATTCCTTTATTTAAAAACTATTTTTTTCCTGTCGTAATTGTTGGGTTAGCGGCATCCTTTGCTCATATTGTAGAAAGCGCTGTATGACGACGAATTTAGGACAACATCAAAATATATCTAAGATCTTGACCGAAAATGAAATTGTGGCGAATATCTTGACGTCCACTTTAATGCTTATATTCATTTAATGAATAGATTAGCGTAAATTACTATACAGTAGAGTCGAAGAAATACCCAAAGCCCTTTTTTCTCTCTCTATTATTTACATCAGTGTATCAAACAAAAAGTTACTTAGATTTGAGCACGTAACAATTGACTTATGGTCAGAATAATTTTGAACTATCGTGAATTTTCTATCCGAATATGTGTTGATAGTATAGTATGCAAATTTGTATCGTTTGCAGCGATCAAATACTAGAAGTTTTGTATGTGCATTGTAATATGCTGTTCAGCTGTTACCTTTTCGTCTTAAAACTATTTTATTAAGTGAATTTTTGTGGCTCATTAATCACTTCTCCCAAATTTCTAAACATGCCGTTTCCTTGTCGCTCTAGCCACTCCAAAATAAAACATTAATTTTTATCAAAGTCCTCTTCCATTTTTGTCTGTCGATGTTGGAAATTTTAATTTTCGAGTGGATCTCTTTCTTTCTTCTAACTGCCACCTTAAAGGCAACATTTCATTTATATTTATTTTTTTGTGAACAATTTTTCATTGTCTGGTTGGTAAGTTAATTATTTTCCCTAGGCTCTTTCTAGTGTAGTGCCTACTGCTCATCTATATTTAATACTTATTTGCTAATTTGCTTTTTTTGTACATTTAAGCAACAAAACGAATAGAATAAAACAGGTGATTGTTAAGTTGTATTTTAACACGTGGAGTTCGGGTTTTGCATGCGCTGCATAAGCTCCTTTCTAATGTTTTTTCTAGTTCCTTATCCCTGTCTTCTCTTTGTTCCGCAGCTCTACAGCCGACAAGTTTTAGTCAAGGCAAGTTTTACCTCATAATGCTGAGTTTACCTCAGAAGGCAAGTTCAAGGCAAATTCAAGGCAAATTTAGGACAAATTCCAGGCATGATTTAGCCACCTTCGTTCCCTTTCCCGATCCGTGCACGATAGGAGACATCACCGCCACTGCCGCCATCGCGCTAAGAACTGCAAACATCCTCAGCCCTCTACGATAAGTTCCTTTGTCTTCTCTTTAGCGTGTGTAACAATTTGGATTTGACGTGCTAATTATTACAATTTGGTATTCTCTTCGTTTAATTTTTTTGAAACATTCAATTCATGTTGAATTTCAAATACTTCAATAAATAATTATTATTTTCATTCTTTGTATTGATTATTCATTAATTATAAAATTGGATAAACGTAGATATTCGTGAATGAGTAGATATTTTTTTGTAACCTAACGTTAATTTTTACAAGGTGTTTCCAGCTTTCCATCTTTTGCTTCTTGTTTTAATTGGTTCGTTTCGGTTGAAAAGCTGGTCGGCGTCCAATTTAATATTAATCCCAGTGATAGTGTATAAAATAGTTTAATTGGTGCCGAATTCCACTCCCTGAGGTGGAGTGCTCTAGCCTGGGGTTGTTTAGGTTACAGAATAATTACTTAGGAACTGAGAAACTATTCTCGAGATTAGCGAACTATCTCTTTTGCTCACATCCAGCCACCGAGCATTGGTAAACCTGATGGTAAACGCGCCGGATGTCCGTTGTCCATGAAGTGTAAATCCCGAGTCTTTAATGCGACAACGACTAGTGGTATTATACTTTCCAATACAAAGTGGAAAAATGAACAACTTAACGTTTGATACCTATTTTCTAAGGTGTGTTGTATCTGTATCTGTAAGGTAGGGAGGGTGAGTGTAGGATCACAGCACTTAGGCCACATGTGACCCATTGTACATCCTCCCGTATTTAGACAAATTCATTTCATTTACTTGTAAATAGATTATAATTTTATTGTTAAATATCCGTATAATTTAGTATTAAGGCACTGTATAAATTGAAAATTTCTCATTATACCTCCATTCGTTTGAAAAAGCTACTGTGTTAGCGAAACGCGTCACAACTTTAAGGTTAAATATAATGTAGATTTAACAAAATAAAAATTGTTTGATTTCATAATTTAATATGGATCTACATCAAGTAAAAGCCTCATCTATTAAAAAAAAAACACTCAGTGATATCTTGAAATTTAGTGAAGTGAATACAGTGCTATCCTACCTAAAAGACATTAATTTAATAAATCATATTTAAGATGTTCTACCTAAAATGTTTCGAATGTCAATACTGTTTCACCTAAAATGCATGAAATGTGTCACGTTAATTCAAATGAAAAAAAAAATTGTTATATGAAAAGACGTTCAACAGAATTAAGATCACTCTGGAAAACGATCATTTGCTAGACGCATAATAAAATTTGATTTAACTTCTTATGAGTACTCTAATAGTAATAAATACAAACTTGGTATTCATATAGGAGTGAATTATTTCGCTTTACCTTTTATTTTATGCCGTTTTTAAAAAAAAAGAGAGAAAAAGAGAGTTGTCCTCCTTGGTCATAGTCCATCCTGTCCTTCCCAGGAAGGTGGACAAGTCACTAGGAAACATTTCCTTTATATCGGCAGGTGTAGGCCCGAACACACACTCTCTTATTGACGATAACTCCGGACACTCGCATAAGACATGCCTGTATGTATGTATGTATGTATGTATGTATGTATGTATGTATGTATGTATGTATGTATGTATGTATTTATGTATTTTGGGGTGACATTCACTGATACCTAAAAGATCTATTGTGCCTCTTTACTTCTACTCAGTTTCTGAGGAGAGTCTCAGAAACTATTAGTTCCATTAGTCCTATTTCCCGGAGGAATTCTAGAATGTCTGCAGGCTTCAACTTAGGTAAATGTTCCTCTTCTATCCAGTAATCTCCCAAGTGCTGTGCTCTAGGATTCTGGAGTTCTGTGCAGTTGGAAAGTATGTGGATGGAGGTTTCTTCTTCCATTCCATAAAATCTGCATTCTTCTTCCTCCACTATTTTAAGCTTTTTTAAGTGCCCATTCAGGCGACAATGTCCCGTTAGGATCCCTGTTGAAACTCTTAGCGCAGTTTTACTTTGACTTATGCATTCATTTGATCTCAACAGGTTGTAGTCACCCAGAAGAGTATTTGATTGTATAGGCCCTATTAGATCTTTCCAATGGTCAGATCTTCTCTTTTTCTCGGCTTCACCTATTTCTTCCAATATTACATTGTGGATGATTCCGCAAAAGGGTTCAGAAAGGTATTTTAGTCCCCCTCTTTGCTAGTTCATCTGCTATTTCATTTCCTTCTATTCCAGTGTGTCCTGGAATCCACAGTAAGGTGTTCTCACCTAGTTCATTGAGTTTGTCTAGGCAAAGACATGCCTGACAGTTAAATCTTCCTGTTCACACATCCTGCATAGAGGTGTGTCTACTAGCTCCATAGTATAGAGGTATTTCCTCAGTTTACAGTGGCCAGTCAGAAATCCCAGTGTTAAACGTAGGTTTTCCTGGTCATCGTCAAATATTTCTTCGGCGCCAGCTTCCCAGGGTCGCCCAGGGTGATCCTGACAAGACTGCATACTTTTATTCCATCCCATCTCTTAAGGGATTGAGCATGGGTGTAACGTTTGGCTGGTTCCGCAATTGTCGAAGTCGTTAGGCCGTAGGTGTCATTGAGTGTGTTATAATCGCAATCGGAAACCGTGAGAAAGGATCAGATAAGAACTGGTCATAGCAAACAGCAAATTTACTTTCGCGTTACTCCTATCACTGATTGCAATGGTCGAGTATTCTCTGATTACGGTTGGAACAGACCTATAGGCTTCAAACTTTCAATTGGTAGAAAATTTGTTTATTGAAAAAATGAGTGCAGTGTTTTATCAAACTTATTCGCGATATATTATTCATGTATTGATAAAATACTTCAATCCAAAATGTCAAAAAAGGAGCTTTAAATTTTACGTAGAGTCTTCGATTACCTACGCCAAAATTTTTCTCCCAAATTATCCAAAAATCGCGAAATCCATCACAGCATAACGTCGAATCCACTTTAAATTAATTGAGAAACATTTTCGAGAGGTAGTTGGAATTCAATTCTAACGCATTGAAGTATTTACGTGCGTCTTTACTCTATGAACATTGTGAGTGGTTAGATGAGTGAAAATCTTGATGAACTAGCTCATTAGCAAAGCAAGAGTTTGTACGCAGACACCTCAAAATTTCCCTTGTGTCGGGTATCAAACAATTCTAGCGTAAAATCGGTGGCTTGGAGCTTTCTAAGCGCTCGTAAGGAATTTCGACAGAAGGGTGAATTTGATATGACAATACCGGAAAATTAATTGCCGGAACTTTGAAATGATTGATTTGCCCTTGACCCATGTATGGGGTATATTATTAACTGCTACCACTTTTTTTATGTTCGGGATTTATGGTAACTCTTTATTGATGTCATTAATGGTTCTATTAGGAGAAATGCAAAATTAACCATTCTACAAATGATTGGTTATGGAGATAACACACGGACATAACGGAAGTTTCTTGCTGATTTCACGAGAATTTTCCAAATTTTCCGCCTGTATCCTAAGGAACAAATAGCAAAATGGAAAAGTAGTTTCGCGAGCTTGGTCATGTAGGACTGATAAAAAGGAGTAGCTGCCAATGCGGTAAGTGATGATTCTAAATTGGATAATATGATACTCGAGTTTCAAGAAAACCCACATAATTCTGGTCAAAAACCAGTTCAATGTTAACCACACATCAAATTTTCGAATATTAAAGGAAGGTAAGTTGCATTCCCATAAAATGATGCCATTTCAGGAGCTGATTATGGAATTATGGCGATGCTAAATAACAATGTGATCCAATTAGAAGATGTTTTGTTTACTGATAAGATCACAGTTACACTTCACGGCCATGTTAATCGTCAAAATTGCCACCATTGGTCTATGAGAATCCTCACTGGATGAGAAATATCGTGAAAAAGTTAATGTTTGGACAGGAATTGCTTGAAATCATATCGTGGTTCCCGTTTTCATTGAATGGAGAAAAATATTTAGAACTGATCCAAAATAATGTTTCTGCCAATACAATATGGTTTCAGCAAGATTATTATTAATATAATTTAGATTATTCTAACATGATGTAACGTTATATTTGGCCACTATCATTGGAATATTTAAATATCTACCGGACGGCGAGTAGCCAGTCCTTTTTCCTTACCAACATGTGATTCTCGTAAAACCAACGTAAAACAGCAAACAACGTAAACAACATAAAACAACAAACATTCACTGTGATATTAGTTTTAAAATCATTATAAAACTTGTAAATTTAACAACGCTGTTCATATTCCTTCCCTTCCAGAATTTCCAGGTTTGTTGATAGAAGTTGTGAGGTGAAATGCACTTTTAATTTTCTCAATTCGCTCTGGTTTCATAAAAACATGGATAGTTATGTTTAAAAAAGTCGAAGTCTATTTTCATACCTCTTTCGAATACTTCTTACTGCTTAGAAGATAGCCATATTGGTAGAAGCACGGGGGATTTAAAAGTTTCAACTGAAGTATGGCGGTTCGCCATGTTTTCTAGACAAAAATTGTGGAAAAGAACTGAAAACAAAACAAAAAATTCACCACAGCGGCGAGTCGAACTGCCATACTTCAGGTTTAACTTTATAACTTTCTGTGCTCCTACCCGCCTTGCTATCTTCTATGCGGTTGAAAGTATTCGAAAGTGGTATGAAAATGGAGCTCGACTTTTTTAAACATAAATATCCATTTTTTTATTAAACCGGAGCGATTTGAGAAAATTATAAGTGCATTTGAACTTATCTTTCAACGACCTTTCCATATATGTTATTATTTTTTATGAACGCTACTTGGTAAAAAAGTTAGCTCGTGTTTGACAGTTTTGTACAGGGATCCCTATGTCGCATCTTATAAATAACACAGTGTATACATTGTTATAAATAATATATTACCTATTTTAGTCATAATTATGAATGTGGATGACTCAATTGATATTAAAAAAGAAGTAGTCGAGACTGAGGAATCCCGATTGGGGAGAATTCCTAAAAATCTTAAGAAACATTTAAGAAAAATAAATCCGTTTGAAGAATATGAAATTTAAAAAAAATTACAGAATGTTCCAATAAAGTGTGGCGTATCAAAGTTATATTCTTTCTCATGGAACATCCAATATTTCATTGCATTTTCTTATTGCTCCTAAAAAATATGATACTCTTTCATAATGGTTCCCTATACCTAAATACAGAGGGTTCCGAGTTATGCTGACTTTTTTAGTGAACATTTCGAAAAAAATTAATAACTCATTGATATAACAAATTCTAGCAAATTTCCCCTTTAAATTCCCATTTAAATAGTTGGACATTCGTTGAATGTATTCTACGATTAATTACTAAATATCTCTTTACAAGGTGCTCAGAATTTTCAGTTTCATTATTAGATCATTCAATTTGCAGTATCAGGATTATTTTAAATGCAACACCCTGTATTTTAATAATTCATCATATTCAAAAAAATGTCCTTTTTCGAATGGTATGAAGGTGTCCTATACCTAGGTATTATACTTTTCGTGAAATTTACAATTTTCTTAAATTTTATGCTAGATTGATTTTAAAACATCTGCAATTCTCTCTAAATTTCAAACTAATGATCTTGGCATAGTTGTTGTAAGAAACTGAATAGATCACGTTTTAAGCCTCCAGAAAATATAGGGTTCTGCTATCCTATACCGAGTAGTTAAAGAGATATAGCCACTCTCACAGAGAAATCACTATCCACTTAAAGACATTTTATGAAATAACAAAAAACAAAAAAGTTTCACAAGTTTCACAGTTGAAGATTGGTTCAACCTTCCGCTACACGCGTGCCTGTTTTTAACAGAAGTACACGCGCGGACTGCGAGTCCACGTTAAGTTTTTTCACGAAGGAGGCTCTGAATGTGGGTAGACTATAAAAAATTAGTATTAATAAACATTTATATTTAAACAACATCATTTATACACACTCTGAACATATAAAAGTACAATGTTCCAAGCACATGTATTTTCTACATTTTATGCAGAAGTATTTTGTAGGTCGATTTTTTCTTCGGTCGCAGAAACCACAACGACCTCTTCTGGAAACATTATTTTCATTTGGTGCTGCCATAGACTTATAATATAAAGGAGACCACATTGTTTACATTTTGAGGCGATCAATCATCATTCTATCTTTCAATTTTATCTCTCTCCCTCCAGATTGCGTCGTTGGCAGATCTCCATAATTTCGAGAAAGTATTTCGAAATAATTTAAGTATATTTAAAGAACTGGGGAACACTGCTTTTATAATGCATATATTGAATAAAAAATTCCATAGACCATTCAATTTTGAATTGATTGATCCTTACATTACTAAATAATCACTAAACTTTGCAAATATTCCTAAATTAAAAACGAACAATAAGTACAAAACAGCGCTTTGGCAACACCCCATATGTTTTAGTACTTTATTGAATGACTAATAGTATACGCGTAGTTTTGCTATGTTGCCGAAGTGATATAGCTCTTTTATTGCTTACTTTACTATTTTAAGGTGTTTTTTTAGTACTTATTGTGGAAATTTTACTTTGTTTGGCCAACCATGGTAAATTCTTGTGTTGTCTGTAAGAAAGTGGAACATTTAAACCCAAATTTAACTTTTCATAGGTAGGTGAGGTTATCTTTTTAGTGGCGTGGCGTGGTATAAGTGTTTGTAAATATCAGAGGTGTAGAAGAAGGGTTTTGGTGTCTCTTGGTGTTAATTAAATAGACCACTACCAAATTAGTATACAAGATACATTATCTGAAAAATGTAAGACTCATTGTGAAAACCACATAGTATTTGTATTATTGTTGAAATCAAATATGACACCCAAACGAATAGCGGGCAGTCTAACATTCGTACAGGACAGTCTACTAGTACATCATAAGTTATCAAATTTTCATATTTTTTGTGCTTTTTATATATTTTTCATTTGTTCATATTTATATTAAAGTAAGAATATTTACATTGTTAATATCGTTTAAAAGTTGCGAAGTTTGAACTATTCAATCCAAATGTGAATGATTGACCTGATATCTAATGAAATGAATTCAATTTTCTTAAGCACCAGTAGTCACCAAACAAGTAGCTGTGACTACCAATGTTGGTATATGGTTTAGAGTACCTTGTACTAGGTATTATTTTAAAACTGGATAAATAAATACATATAAATATTTCAATTCATCATTCATTTATATACCCATATTACTCTTTTATTTTGTTATTTTTTCACGTTTTAACTTGTTTATCGATTTGTCTATACAGTTTTTGTAAATTTTGAGTGACAATAAAACATTTCTCACTTTCCTTGCCTTATTACATTGCAATCATGATCCAATAAAAAAACGTAATATATTTAATTATTGATGGTAGATTTTGAACCGTACCCCACTGGTGATGAAAATCAACAGCCCAATTACACTGTTGTCATTTTGAGCACGCGCCCGACAAGGACTATGCTTTCTTTCTTGCACTTATAGCTTTTTTTAAAACAATAATAGATCGCCTTAAAAAGCATTTTATCAATGAAATATTTTGTCTCTGGTATTTATAAGTCTATGGGTGCTGCTAATCTTTGTTGTGGTTCCACATATCCGTTTAATTCTCTAATTCTTGACGCTAGTTGTTTCGGCAAACAAGTGAGTTGAACTCTTTGACGTAAGTGATTGTCCACTAATTGTAAAGACAGATTCCGCAAGAATTTTCTTCTTCTCATGTTATTGGGACTGTTTCACTTGTGTAAATTTTTGGTTGCAGCTTTTGGCCCAGGTGGGTGTTTTATTAAATTTTCGGTCCTTGTCCTAACATTTTTTGGTGGCTGATGTTTTCTCCATTTGGTGGTTTTATCTTATCCCATAAAAAAAAGACCGTCTAATGTCGATGATGGTTCTTGTTTCTTGTTCAGTGTCTGAAATATCCTGCTCTGAAGCTGAATCGTCCGATCTTTCTTCCAAATGATCTTCCTCTGTATCATCGTACTCAATTCCTACGTCGTCATCTTCTAACATTGTTTCCTCCAGTAATTTTTGTAGATATTCTTGCTCTTTTTCATAAGACATCCTGAAAAATAAATTATTTTTTATAATTTTAAAATCAACTAACACTTTTCTTTCATGATAATTAACTCACTTGCATAAAAATTTAATAAAACAATTGAAATCTTACTTTTCCTTGTCGAATACACGTCAAAAAAACAAATTGTTGATATCACTTTTAGGGACAGATTTACACGCGTAGGACTCACGGTCCGCAATCGCTTATTACTCAGTAACACGTGAAGCTTCCAAACGCACACACGATACTGATCTATCTCAGTCCACTCCCGAAAGGTACCGAAATCGACAGCTCCCGGAAAGCGCGCGTTTCGAAACGGAGGCTAAATTTGAATTCGACAGGACTGAGAGTCCACGCGCGTGTAACGGAAGGTTAATTATCATTATATAGAACATTAAAATACAACATGACCAAAAACGGAACTAACAACAAACAACTAAAAGTAATAAACTTTTTGTTTTTTGTTATTTCATAAAATGTCTAAGTGGATATTGATTTTTTTGTGAGAGTGGCTATATCTTTTTAACCACTTGGTATAGGATAGCAGAGCCCCATCTTTTCTGAAGGCTTAAAAAGTGATCTATTCAGTTTCTTACAACAACTATGCCAAGATCATTAGTTTGAAATTTAGAAAGAATTGCAATGTTTTAAAATCGATTTAGCATAAAATTTAAGAAAATTGTAAATTGCACGAAATGTATAATACCTAGGTATAGGACACCGACACACCATTCGAATGACGACATATTTTAAATATAATGAATTATTAAAATACAGGGTGTTCCATTTGAAATAAGCCTGATACTGCATATTAAATGATCTAATAATGACACTGGAAATTCTGAACACCCTCTAACGAGATATTTAGTACTTAATCGAATTCAACGAATGTCCAACTTTTTAAATGTGAGAGGAAATCTGCTAGAATTTGTTATATCAATGAGTTATTAATTTTTTTCGAAATTTTCACATTTCTAAAAAAGTCAGCGTAAACTCGGAGCCCTCTGTAGGTATAGGGAACCATTATGAAGGAGTATCATATTTTTTAGGGGCAATCAGAAAATGCAATAAAATATAGGGTGTTCCGTAAGAAAAAATATAGGTTTGATACGCCACACTTTATTGGAACACCCTGTATATTTCAAAATATTTTCAAATTATAGTTCAAGTTGGAGTTGAATTTGTGGTATGAAATGATTTTCCAAAAAAATTATGTTTTCTTTGATATTTGTCCGGTCCCGGACTTTTGCCGAACTCTGGTATTTATACTGAGGTACGATTTATTAGGTGATATACATGGTATCTCTCAGTCATCCATCACCATTACAGAGCACAGAAGTATAAATTCTATCAAAAAACATGACAGAATGTCAAAAAATATTTTCAAAGGGAAACAAGAGTGAATATAACCGTTCACGTATTTTACATATTGTTTGTTACATGTTTCTTAGTATTCAATTATTGATATGATTTACTTAGCATGCAATAAGTACGCTCTTAGTAGCCATTAGTTGGTATGCTGTTATCGTGTTTAACATTAATAAGGCTGGTAATATTTCTGAAACAGTTGAAGATAGGTATAGAACATTGTACTTGAATTTTCTGAGTAATTCAAAAAATAAATAATATACAGGGGTTGCCTTCAAAATTAGAAAGTTGCTATTGGCCACTGTCACATGACACACT
Source organism: Galerucella pusilla (assembly GCA_910591695.1). NCBI lineage: Eukaryota > Metazoa > Arthropoda > Insecta > Coleoptera > Chrysomelidae > Galerucella > Galerucella pusilla. The sequence continues at coordinate 13,227 of CAJUYI010004261.1, forward strand.
CTACATTATTTTTTTTAAAGCGCATTTAAAAATACATATTGACGTGTCCAAACCTTTTACCCCTATTTATTCGTTATCAAATTTATTCCATTTGGCAGCTCCACACTGTATCAAATTTGTCGAAAAAGATAAGTTATTGCCCCACGACAACTCAATATTATATTATACACCAAGGTGGTGAAGACTATTATTATTGATCGAGTTCCAAGATTATTTCGCGAGGGGCTTTGCCTCGAGCGGAATAAGGTGCGAGGTTTATAAATGTCTTCACATTCATACAAGGTAGAGCGAGATCTGTAATTCACAGTTTAATAAATAGTCAGCAACACATAAGCCAAACGCTTAGTGCTGACAACTGGAAGCTAATCGAGGAGCTAAAGGCGTTCTATGTACTGGGACAGCCAATCGATGCAATAGCTACGAGATATAGCTTCAATAGAAAGTTCAAAGTAACTATACCAAACAGGGAAGACTGAAAAAAAGGAGTACCCATACAGGGGATGTTTCTTGGTATACAGACGGGTCAAAGACGTTACACGGTGTGGGAGCCGGCATAGTAGGGCTAATGCAAGGCATAGCCTTCCCAGTAAGCCTGTTAAGGAAGGTCACAATTTTCCAGGGGGAAATAACGGCTATGCTCCACTGTGTGGAAGAAATTGAAAGGCAGAAGAGAACATATCGTTCAATTGCCATCTTCACAGACAGCCAAGCAGCGCTAAAGGCACTCAACTCCGTAGAGGTCAATTCTAAGCTAGTATGGGATTGTGTGCGGGACCTAAACACACTGGGTCAGCGTAGCCTGGGTACCGGGGCACGAGGGTCATAAGGGCAACGAAAAAGCGGATGTAATGGCCAAACAAATCTCTGGAATGGTGGAGGAGCTCACCAGGACAGATGCAAGCGAAACAGTTCATATTAGAACACTCGCCAAAATTTACAGCAGATCTGATGGCCAAAGATAGGAAAACTGTCAAAACTGTAGTGGGTCTGTTACCAGGGCATTGTAAGCTCAATAGACATTTAAATTTGATGGGATTGACAAACGAACGAAGATATGTGCAGGTTTTGTCACCTAGAAGAAGAAACAGAAAAACACATTCTATAGCAGTGCGATAGCCTGGCAAATGTGCGGTTTTTTGCATTTGGCGAAGAAAAGCCATTGGCAGAGAGCTATATGAAAGGTTGAGTCTCCACGCTAATATACTTTTTGAAAAGAGTCAGGCTGGAGAATGTAATCTAGAACTTAGAGGACCACAATAGATCTGAAAAGGTCGCAGTGGAATAGACCAAAAGCCACCTCACAAATAATTTTATCCTTGATAGGTAATTTCAAGGAGCAAATATGGGTATACAAAATTATGCTGCAAAAGTTTTTCTTGAACTTAATACTACTCCTGTATTCTCAAAATATTTGAATTTGTCCATGATTGACCTAAGTTAATAGTATAATAGTTATTTACGTTATTAGTGGGATATGGACATTATTAACGCACGCATGTGAAGTTTGCACGACGAGGCCGTAGGCCGAGTCGTGTAATCACATAAGTGCGTTAATAATTCCTATCACACGTGTTACGTACAAAATTTTATCTACAACTGTTTATTAGTATTATTAACAGTAACTATAACTTGAAATTAAAAAAAAATCAATCGAACGTATTTTTAATAATATTGATTGCAAACATACGGTACTGTGTATCATATGAGCGGTGTGAATAAAAACGAGTACGACGAGTATTTACTTACAAGTAAAGTGTAACGAGTATTTAAACTCCAAGTAAACCGATGTGAATAAAGCGTCGAGTTTACTTGTGACCGTGTACTCGTCAACCCAGAGTATACTAGCAAGTATTCACTCGCGAGACAACTGAATTCACAAAAAAGGCAAGTAAATACTTGTAGCGCCACACAGACTACGTATCATTTCCTGTTGTGACTTTGGAATCCTGGATCACTAACGTATCTCAGAAAAATTTCCGTCTTTTTCCGTGCAGTTAATCCTCCACCCCTTGCATAAGTGTTTTCATCAAGAAAGTGCGAAGTGAGAAAATCTACGTTTTCGCTCTCAAACCGTAATAGTCCCTTAGATAGATCGGGACTTATATCACGCCGGTCCCTATAACGCTTCACACCACGCAAGTTCATAAATGCAGCCATCTTTCGTGTACAAGTACGACTTCAAGTCTGGGGTCGGGTTGACTTGCGAATAGACGAGTATTTACTTGCTACAGAAGTATTTACTTGCGTTTATTCACACCAAAATTGGCATTTTCCCGGGTTTTACTAGCCTCGTCAAGTATTTACTCGCGAGTAAGAGTAAATACTTATTTTATTCACTTCAATTTTGGTGTTTACTTGTTATTTTGATATGTTCAAGTATTTACTTGTCCCACTCGTTTTTATTCACACCGCGCGACCATAGCAACAAAGACAAACAAAGCTGTGGAAATGAAATAAATTAGTTATGTCATCAAATTTTCAAAGTTGAACGAACAAAAATCTATAAAAATGAGTTCAAGCGAAGACAATCTCCTTTCGGAAATTGAAAATGCAGCTTCCAGTATTATTTTGAATATTTAATTCTGGTATAAATATTTTTCTTGATTCTTATCATCGCACTAGTGCGGTAATATACGTCATTATGACACTGAAAGTAGTGTCAAATCGTACCCGTTACATGACAGTTGTAGATAAGAAATTATTAACCACTAATAAAAAAATTCAACTTATTCGTTGATGGCTAAAAAAAAGCAATAATTATCAACTTCACGGCTAGTAGTGGAAAAAAGGATATTATTGTGAACAAATTTCTGGCCTATAGCTCAACAAATCCTACCGAATACATCCACCGTATTCTCCAAATGTGGTAACGGTTGTCTTTTCTCTCTTTCCGAAACTCTAAGTTTCTTTTCAGTAGTAATAACCCAAGGACATTGATAATTGTTCGAAAAAATTTTATGACAGATTTCGAAAGAAACTTCTAAATCGAAATAAATCAATATGTGTCCATAGCAACCAACGTGAAAACAGCCCATGGTCTGTTATCAGTGTAATGTTGACATGATTGGGTGAAATTGTTCATATGATAAAATATGAGGAAATTTGATTGGCTCTTGGAACTGTCAAAAATTTTTCGATGCAACCGTTTTAAAAGCGAATTGAAGATTAATCGCAGTGAGAAATGAAGTCGATTTCTGAATTTTCTTAAAATAAATTCAGATAGCTGTTACACATTTTGTGTTCGCTACTTTTTTGACACACAGTAGTATATTAATTAAACAAGCCTACCTTTATAACGAAAGTAATAAAAATCCATCCAAACAAAGATAAAACCTTAGTTTTATACCTTACGCCGCTTAATAAATTCACCCAGAATGTGTTTACTAAACTAAGGAGAATTCTTAGGCTTCGTATATAGTTTATAGCAGTCACGTAGCTATAGCTTTTACATGGGGAGGGTTTTGGTTTTTTTCATCTGATAGGTTTAGAAGGGGAAAGCTTTATTGAAGGCGCCGCCTAAGGCAAAAAAAATCGAGTGTCACGACCTAAAGCAATTTTTCAATTTCAAGAAATAATGTTTTTTTTCAAATTATTTGTTTGACTTGGCTACATCTAAAAGTATTTTTAAACATCGTTTTTCGTTTTGCCCCCTTCTGCTGAAATGGTTATAACCATGTATATATATTTTTTAAAGGAGCCGTACCTTCGCCGGCACCACCTCAGCCTCTTGGGCTTATTGTGGATTCTCCTAACATTCTTACTACAGTCTATTCAGCCAATCCGTTCCCTGTATTAGCTCATACAGGTTCTTTACTGGTTGGTTGTAGAAGTCTTCTGGAGTTATTTGGGGTCTTCCATTTAGTTTTTGCCTCCTGTGGTCCAGCGTCTCACAGTTGCATAATATGTGCAGAGCTGTTTCAGTATCCTTTTTGCATCTCCTGCATGTGAGGTCCGTTATACAGCCCTATCTGTATCTGTAGAGTAGGGAGGGTGAGTGTGTAGGCTCACAGCACTTAGGGCACATGTGACCCATTGTACATCCTCCCGAGGAGTTGTCCTCCTAGGTCATTGTCCATCCTGTCCTTCTCAGGAAGGTGGACAGGTCACTGGGAGACATCTCCTTTATATCGGCAGGTGTAGGCCAAGACTCACCGAACACACACTCTCTTATTGACGATAACTCCGGACACTCGCATAAGACATGCCTGACAGTTTCATCTTCCTGTTCACACATCCTGCATAGGGGTGTGTCCACTAGCCCCATAGTATGGAGGTGTTTCCTTAGTGGACAGTGGCCAGTCAGAAATCCTACTGTTAAACGAAGGTTTTTCCTGTTCATTGGCAAATATTTCTCCGGCGCCAGCTTCCCAGCGATCCTGGCAAGACTGCATCCTTTGATTCCATCCAATCTCTTGAGAAATTGAGCATGCATGGGTGTGACGTTTGGCTAGTTCCGCAATTGTCGAAGTCGTTAGGCCGTAGGTGTCACTGGGTCCTAGAATTTTTAGTCCAGCGGCTTCCCTGGCTAAAGAATCAGCAATGCGATTTTCTTTACTCCTGTCGTGCCCTTTAACCCACCTCAGGATAATGTTGTTATCTGCCGAGACGTCAGCTAAATCTTGATGGCACTCTAGTACTAGCCTCGATATAAACCGTTGTCTGTTTAAGGCTAATAGGGCTTGTCTACTATCAGTGCAGATTATTATGGTTTTGCCAGAAACTCCTCTTCTGGTTAGTTCTTTTGTGGCAATTGAGATACCAGCCAGTTCTGTTTGAACCACGCTGGTAATGTTTCCCATTCCCCACTTAATCTTGACGCTCAGTGCTCTCGAGTAAACTCCACAGCCTGAGCCTTATTTCATTTTTGAACCATCTGTATATATGCGTATTGCATTTGCAGCATCTGGCTCTGTGTTCTGTTTTATTTGAATTTTGTAGGGTTTGTTAAACAAATCATCGCATCGTTGGCTGCCTGCAGCAGAAGTAGCGCAGTGAGCGCTTCCTTCCATAGGCTCAACCTCAATTGGCCCATTCCTACAGTCCTATTTTGTTCAGGTGCTCCTTTGTGGGAAAGTCTCCCGTAAGAAGCCTCGTTATGGTGCGTAGTTTGTTCCTGCTCATTGAGAGCAGTTCTTTCGCTACTTTTTCTGATGGCTCTTTCATAAATTTCTTCCCATGTGTTTGCCTGGGCGTATTCTTCCAGAGTTTTATGGATTGTTCTTTTACCCACCCTTTAAACCATGACCTAGTGGAGCATCTGGGGATGCCCACAGATGATTCGGGTCCGTTCATCAGTGTTGACGATCCTGCTCTTGCAAGTTCGTCAGCTTTTTCATTGCCAGCGATTCCTTTGTGACCTGGGACCCACTCCAGTGTTACACTGTTCCGATTCGCCAGTCTTCTAAGTTCTTCGCCGCATTCCCATACCAGCCGAGATGTTACCTGTATATTAATTTAAGAACACCTATTTTAAAAAGTGATAGATGATAGAAAATTGAAGCTTTTATTAAAACAGAAAATCAATCTCACAAAAGTGAATTTAACCTCTCCAGCTAAAATATTCACAATTGTTGAGGAATGTTGCGGCAGTATGCTAATAATAAATTATTGTACCTTTATTGTATTTTCTATGGGGAGGGTTTGAACCCCCAAAACCCCCTCCTTATATACGTCCCTGGTTTATAGCCCACCTTCTTGATACGTTTTCGTATAAACGCTCAAATGGAAATATCCGACGAACATTTTATGACTCACATTGGAAGTTTTCTTTTCATTAAACCAAAAAAAGCGCGTTAAGCTGTTGTCATTTTTATACGCGAGGCTATTTTGTAGACCCTTCTAGAATCCATTGTTTATATTGTAGCATCACGTGTGGGTAAATATTTTCTTTTGTATAACCCAAAAAGGATTATTGAACCACTACTTTAGCTTTTTTATGGGTTTACTTAACTTCACTTTGAACTTTTACGGGTTTAAATTGAGATTATTTTATATTCGAATTTTTAAGAAGTTCTACAAT
>CAJUYI010004262.1:0-19244 GCA_910591695.1 Galerucella pusilla
TACTGACATTTCATGAAATACACCAGAAGATGACATTGTTACACCTATCAAATGCAATGCAAATGCAATACGCATATATACAGATGGTTCAAAAATGAAAGAAGGCTCAGGATGTGGAGTTTACTCGAGAGCACTAAGCCTAAAGCTTAAGTGGGGAATGGGAAACAATACCAGCGTGGTTCAAACAGAACTGGCTGGTATCTCAATTGCCACAAAAGAACTAACCAGAAGAGGAATTTCTGGCAAAAACATGATAATCTGCACTTATAGTAGACAAGCCCTATTAGTCTGGAACAGCCAACGTGTTATATAGGGGCTAGTACTAGAATGCCACCAAGATTTAGCTGACGCCTCGGCAGATAACAATATTATCCTGAGGTGGGTTAAAGGACACTACAGGAGTAAAGGAAATCGCATTGCTGATTCTTTAGCCAGTGACACCTACGGCCTAACGACTTCGACAATTGCGGAACTTGCCAAACGTTACACCCATGCTCAATCCCTCAAGATATGGGTTGGAATCAAAGGATGCAGTCTTGCCAGGATCACCCTGGGCGACCCTGGGAAGCTGGCTCCGAAGGAATATTTGGCGATGACCAGGAAAAACCTACGTTTAACAGTAGGATTTCTGACTGATCACTGTCAACTAAGGAAACACCTCCATACTATGGGGCTAGTGGACACACCTCTATGCAGGATGTGTGAACAGGAAAATTAAACTGTCAACGATTGAGACATTTATCATAACTGTGAACCAGCTTTGCAATACCCTCCTCATAAAATGTTCCCGATAATGATTGGAAGTGAGTTGTGACGTTGTTTTTGAGTTACACGTCATTTGCCACTGCTTCAGTTCAGGAAAAAGATGAATGTCACTTGGCGCTAGATCGGTGGGTGTTTAAAAATGTTCCATTGAATTGCTGAAGGAGCAGTTGGGTTACTTGCGCGCTGTGAGGTCGGACATCGTCATGGAGCAGAACCATTCCAGAAATGAGCATTTCTCTTCATTTGTTTTGAATAGCTCTTCGTAAGCGTCGCGAAGTTACACAAAAATAATCTGCATTGTTTGTTGTTCCCGGCTGTATAAACTCTACAAGCAGTACACTTTTTTGGTCACAAGCGAGCAAGAACTTTTCTATAGCGCAATTGTTCAGTCACTACAGAATAGTTACATCAGTTCAACCATCTTCACACTTTCGACACTATTCACGAACAACACTATCACTCATAAAGCTTTCTCCATACACTCGACTCATTCTGCGATTAATTTCCGCTGCACTGTTACCTTCTGCTCACAAGAAATGAATAACACAACGCAATTCACCCTTGGTGGGAGAATCAATAAAGTCAGACATGTTTACCGGCCTGCAGCTCAACAGAAAATGGCATGTTGATCTCCACAGTGGCATAATGTATTGAAGAGGAGATGCGCAGTCGCCTACTACGCGTACTAGTCTCCTCGCGCATGACTGGCTTGCGTACTATGCGATCGTAGGTTGAAAAAAAAGCCACCCTCGTAATTATGCAAATAAATGTACAAATAAGATTTCCAGCTCCATCGCTTGTTCTATAATTTTGTAGGTACATCGAATCTTTCCATAAACATTTTAAAAGTACTTATTTGACACGTAGTAGTATGTGTTTTAATACTTGATTTTAGAATAGTAGAATTTTCGGATTTCCTGCGAATACGACAAATGCTCGAGTTGAGTTAATTATTCAAAAATAACATTTCACACCCTAACTACAACCTAAGAAGCAAAATTTATTATCGACACAAAGACTATTCCTCGAATCCCCTGTGAAATCTGTAAAGTGTCCCTATTTCGGCTTACTCAGGCCTACAGACTGCGGAGGAACATAGCGTAACTCTCTTAGAGTCTAGGATACGTACGATAGATACTCTACGGTCGATTTAACTGCTGTGGTTTCTAATATATCACGCTTCTCTGACTTCCTAACATTATGCTTTCTGATAGTTACTAATTGAATCTTCGAAACTATATCGGACTCCTCATATATATGTAATTTAAAACTGATTTCACCTCTACTGGAAATTTGAAATATTTGGGTTTCAGGTTATGTGTCTTATCTATAATGAAGATTCTCAAGTTTTTTCGATCCTTCCGATCATTTATTTTGTATACAACCATGGACCCTATTCTCAAACCGTGACATATTTTGTCGCATGCGAGAAATCCTCTTTGTCGAATAAAATCTGAATATTCTTATTCTCAAATGTCGCCTTCGCATATTTTTGATAGACAAATTGTAGAATGGTCAAAGGCAGTCGACAATTTATGTCGAATGCGAGAATTTCATCACTTGCGAAATTTATAGGTTAACGTTATATACATGTCAAAAGTTAAAACAGTCAAAACATTGTTCAATACTTTTGTTAGGTTCTGTTTCAGTTTTTGTAGAGAGAAAATGGCAGCTTTATTAATTGCTATTGAAAATTTAGAAAATCAATAAATGTATCAGCGACCTCGAGAGAGACGAGGAATATACAGGGTGCGGCAGATAAACAGTCAATTAGAAATATCTAGAGAACTAAAGGTATCTGAATCATAAAAGTTGGCATGAAGGGGTTTTGAATAATGAGCTAATCAATGAAAATATTGCCGTAACCATTCTACTTCCGGTTATACCGGAAGTCGCACATAACTTTGTAATTTTTAATGGAAGACCCTGTATATTTTTAAATTTTAGGAATATTCACGTTATTCTGAACATTTTTTGTTAATACTTCCCTATACCTATCTTGATCCGTTTTTGAGTTGTAATGTTTTTTATATGAAAATGACACTTTTTTACCATGTACATAAAATTCAATATCCTCTAATGTAATTTGAATAAAAGTTCAAATTTCTTAGAAACTATTCACCACATACCGCTTCATCGTTTACACTGTGAAGTTACCTTTTTCATTATACAGGGTGCTGTAAAAATTGGGATAAAAACGGAATCCACAATCTTCGCGTAATTCCTTTTTTTCAAATGGGACACCCTGTATGTGATTATTTATTTTAGAAGAATACGTTGTCCACTATCGATATGTATTACTATTCCCTATACCCATCTCCTGCAGTTTTCAAATAAATCAGTCACAAAAAATTAATTTATCAAGTCGCCTATGGAATATTCTGACAAATGACAGTTATTGTTAATGTTTAATAGCCACCTTGTTTAATAGCCACCTTGTTGTATGCCGTTGTGTGAAAGGTATAATAATAGTTTGCCTTTAATTTTCTTGACAAAATAATAATGGCACATTTAGGATATACAAATGATGATCTTTTAAATTTAATTATGATTCACGGTGAGTATAACAGAATGGTATCCAGAACTTGCCGTGTGTTTGCTGAGAGATATCCTGAAAAGCCTCGACCAAATCATAAAACTGTAAAACGTTTGCTACACAACTGTTCCCAGTTTGGTCAGTCTAAAATTAAAAGAAATAACCCCAAGACCCATGTCGATAATGAGGATTTACAAAAAGACATCCTTGGATATTTTTTGTGACAAAAATGTATAAAGCTGATTTATTTGAAAACTGCAGAGGATAGGTATAGGGAAAATTGAATTGAAATCTATTGAAATAGGTACATCCTAATATACAGCAACATTAATATAAAAAAATAATTGAAAAAAAACATATCCACAATATTTGTTTATAAGTACCAACCACATTATTAACATACAAAATATAATGAAATATAAAACACATTAAAAATAAAAATACACAATAATAGGTATCATCATTTGGTATCATGCTAATGGTCTCTTAAATGGTTTAATAAATTCTTTTTAAACAGAATAAGACTTGTAGAAGACTTTACATTTTCAGGTAGACTGTTGTAATTAATAAATCCTTTAAAAGTTAATGTTTTAGTATTAAATGTTTTTGTTTGATTATTTACGTATAAATTATTTCTTATTCTAGTATTATACTGGTGAATTTGATTATTGAAAATTATAAATCTGTCAAAATATGCAGGTAGAAGATTATGTAACATTTTGTAAATATATATCATCGTTAAATATGTGAGTCTGCGTTCTATAGATAACCATTCTAGAGTATCCAGCATTAAAGATATCGGGGTACTCCTGTCACATCTCAAAATAATCCTCATTGTTCGATTCTGCAATTTCTGTAGTGTTCTCATTTTGTTTAAATCAGATGTGTACAAGAGAGTGGGACAATATTCGAAATGTGGTTGAATAATAGTCTTATATACTGTTATTCGTGACTGCATAGTTAAGTGCTGAGACACTCTCGTGAAAAAATACAATTTTTTCAAAATTTTTTTCTGCATGTAATAAAAATGGCTATTCAGTGATAAATGATTGTCTAACATAAATCCTAAATATTTAAACTCAGTAACAAACTCAATTTTGTCATTATCAATTTTTATTTCAATTTGCTTTAAATTTAATTCTCTGTATTTAAAAGGTGTAGTAAGTATCATAGCCTTTGTTTTGTTAACATTCAGTTTTAATTTATTAGTTTTTAAATATGTAGAAATATTATTTAAGGCTTTATTCATTTTTTGGATAGCTTTATTTAGATCTCTATCACTTACCGACGCTAGAGCATCATCAGCAAAATAATGTTCATAATCACATTCACTACATTTGTTGATATCATTAATGTAGACCAAGAATAACAATGGCCCTAGAATACTTCCCTGGGGAACGCCATGGTCTACAGCGATTGCTGTTGAAACATAATCATTAATTTTGGTTACCTGCTTTCTACCTGTGAGGTAATCACTGATCCATTCAAGTACTTCTCCTTTTATGCCATATTTTTTCAATTTTTTGATTAATATTTCACGATTAACAGTTTCAAACGCAGAATAACGTAAATATTCCTGAAATTTAAAAATATATAGGGTCTTCCATTAAAAATTACAAAGTTATGTGCGACCTCCGGTATAACCGGAAGTAGAATGGTGACGGCAATATTTTCATTGAATAGCTCATTATTAAAAAACCCTTCATGCCAATTTTCATATTTCAGATACCTTTAGTTCTCGAGGTATCTCTAATTGACCGTTTATCTGCCGCACCCTGTATAGAAGCGCCTTTATATTTTTATCTGACAGAAAGTTTATTAAAACGTTCAGATTAACTAAAGAATTAGCTAGAGAGCTAATCATTATTCTAGAACCCTTAATAGAACAAGGGAGTCGTGCAAGTGGATTATCTCTTGAAAATTCTCCCGATAAAAGAGGCTCATTTTCTTTTTCTTGCATTAAATTTATTAATGTTCGTTTTGGGTGCAATAATTTTTTTTGGTTTCACTTTCCATGTTTATCTTGTTATTCTTGTTCTACATTCGAGTAAGTACATTATACATTCTAACTTCTTACAAATAACCAAATCATTACTGTCATTACAGATCATATAACTACTACTGTCATTTCATTATTTTACAACTTTACAAGAGAAGTGGCATGGAACACGATATAATATCGAAATTTCGGTTATTCGACGAAATTTATCTCATGCGACTTAAATGTCGAACCCATTTGAGAATGCCAGATGCCAATGTTGTGCGACAATTTCAATCGACATATGTCGAATACGACAAATGTCATTCGACATTCGAGAATAGGCCCCCATATCCAGGATTTTTTGTTGCTTCCCTCCTGTAATAGTCCAGTAAATGAAGGGACAAAACTCTTGAAAAGTCGCTAAAGACTACACTTGGGGCTCAATTTGTGGGTCACGGCAGGTGTTTTTAAGCGAAAAAAAACTTAACGCGATTGAGTTTACGGAAGGGGGGGAATGGCCCCCTAAACCCTGGAAAACTGACTCAATATTCGAATTAGAGAATTTTTTTTAATGAAAAATGAAGATCGTCTTATTATCTACAGAAGTGCTCCCCATAATTTTTTTCGAAAATTCGATAGTCATCGAGATACAACCCTTTCGGTCCTGGCTTACATTGTAGTGTACGGCAATTCAAATCTATCCTAATACAAAATTTATTTTGATTATGACCATTGCGTCCCAGCATACACTTGGGTGTATATCGTAATTACGTTATAATACATGTGATACCATCTATGGGCACAGAAATGAAAATTAAATATTCCATTTTTACAGCGATCTTGTTTCGAGCGGAATCGACAAGAAGTGATGTGTTTACTATTTTTTTGTTTGTGTTAGCTCCGATTATCAGAGTTGTACATTTTTTTAGTTATAAACGACACTTTAAACTAACTGTCTAAAATATTAGTTGGTGCTTTGGTGTTTTTTTTTTCGGATTTTTCGTTAAATATAGATTCGTACACTATTGTGTAGATTGGGTCTTGGTGAAATAAGTAAATATACCTAACTTATTTTTTGAGTTTATAAAAAGTACTCTATCAGCATTTTTTCCCAAGATGAGTGAAATACTGTTTTCATACGAAGAGCTTGTTTACTATTTGGAAAATATAAAATATAAGATGTATTCAAATAATTAGGTGCGCAGTTTGGAATGGATGGGCCCGAAACTCCTGATTTGGAACCTGAGCAGGATGAGGTATTTGCAGATGTTCCTCATGTTTCTGTGCAAGCGGATGTGGACGTTGAAATGACCAAACCTTCTATTGAACTTGTTAACCCCCAAAAAGTTTCCGAAGAAATTTTTTTTTGCTAATATTTCAAGAAATAATGAATATTAATATTTTTTGCTTTGGAGGTTATGATTCCGTCAAGTCCCAGTGTACACTACGGTGTACACATCAAATGTCGAAATGTACCAAATTTCATGATTTTATCCCAAACCAAAAAAAATCGGGACCGAGACCGAGTTTGGGACTTGAAACTCTCCTTATTTCAGCTGCTACTCGGCCTGTAGGAATTCTGCTATGCAGAGCGCTTACGAATTGTTCCATAACTCGGCAAAAAAATTTTATTTCCCGATGATTCAAAGTTTATCGCAATGGGAAGACCCGTAGCTATCATTCCATGTGACTTGCAGCTCGTCCGTACTTGACAAAAATAAAGCGGTAAAAGTTTTCTCCACGAGATTGTGAGACTATTTTCTTCATTTTTAAAAAAAAATAGTCTTTCATCCTTTTTTTTCATAATGCAGCCTTAGGTCTTGAATGATCTCATGAATGTTTTTTCTTGCGTTTCGATGAAAAATCGATTTGTTTTTTCAAATGTTTAAGCCATTTTCGGAGTTCTGTACAATCTGTGGAACAAGCGCGATTTAAAAATGTATCATCCTATATATTGCTTTTCAATGCACATCATTTTAAAGCTTAGTGTCTAGTTTTCGAATGTACGTTTGATTTTTAGTAAAATCCAATTATTTTCCAGAAATCAGGGAAATTGATCACATCGGTGAAAACCGGACTTTTTTTTAAATAAATAAACAAATCAATTTTTGATAAAAAAAGAGGAGACTGTAATGATACTTTTAAGACGACGCCATCTGAAAGTTGCTTGTTCTGTATCCATTTACCAAAAGTTCGTTTTGAATGTTCCATCGAAGATTACAGAATAAAAATATAAGATGGTTCACTCCAGGGCGGTTTGATTCAAGTTGCTGTCCCAAACGGACGCCGCTCTCATAAATTATGTTTACGACTCGCTTTTGTTGTCAATAACGAGACCGGTAGATACCAGATAAGTTCGAAAAGCTCATTTTATTTTACGCTATACAGGGGTAATTAGAGGAAGATATATTTAAATTAATAGGATTCTTTATCATATAGGTTTATTTTTAAATGTTAATCATTTCGAAAAATGTTCGGGATATGAATTTAAATAGGTAAGTGAAAAATAAACTTGAATTTTCAAAATGAATCAATTTACAGTTTTTATCCAGCATCTTAGTATAGTATACCTACTTATAAGTATACTTATTGATAATCTAGCAGATATTTATCACAAATTCAATTAATCATACTTTTTGCCACCAGAATAATAGTGCCACTAAATCTTGAATTTTGATCTTTAAATAACGCGACAAGGTTATAACAGTGAAAAGAGAAGCAGCTGCAGGATACCTCTATTGAAAATTTTTATAAATGTTGTAAAATACTAAGTTTGGAGTTTGGTTTGTGTGTTAAATTTAATCTATTGTTTCTCAATTCTCCCAATATATACATTTGAGAGAGTAAAATATATACGGACTCTGGTATAGAGACTGGCATAATATTTGAAAGGAAATTGATTACATGGATGATGAAAAGAAAATTTAGTAGTGAATTCGTTCAAAAGGAACTGACTAATTCCCCTTTGATTAGCTATAGAATTGAATGTTTGTGTTTTATTGCGTAATGTTCTTGTTCATATAATATATTATCCTTGTTATAAAAATAAATCCGTAATTTTGTATAAGCAAATATTATAAAATATTTAGTGTTTAAGCTTTGCTATTAAAGAGAAAAATATTAATATGACTGTTTGCTCATTTCAACAATTAATTATTAAATTTTAAAAATCTATACACAACATAAATATAAAACACGAACAACCAATAAACACCGTTCTAAAATAACATCGCTCGACGGGCGACGTCCCGTATAATATACCAAATCATATGCAAGTAAAGACGTAGCGACTTATTGTACCATCCAAGTCACCAGACAGTCACCAGCGGCATCGGTGCTTCACGCGATAAATTCGAACGAGTGGAACATCTTATATTTTTATTCTGTAATATTTGGTTCCATGTAGTGAGAGTGACATTTGACATTTCCGTACTGCAAAACACTTTCGGGACGCTGTGGTAAAGATATACATATTCTCTCTGCATCCAATCCAATAAATATTAATAATTGTCCTGGAGGCACAATCAACATTACTTTTTGCAAATGATTTATAAACTTATATTGACATTGCAAATATCATCAAATACAATTCACATTGTTCAATAAATGGAATGTTTATAATTCTTTATTATCTATTTTCTTTCATCAGTGTGATTGAAAAAGTTTTGGATCTTAGTCGTCGTCTAAAAAATGTTGTGTACGCCTCGGCTGAAATACTACTTTGTTGGACTCGTCTGTTTCCAGACTAGTCCAATAAAGTATCACTTTCAGTCCTTGGCGCGTGGTTTGTTGTCGGATTTTTCGAATTTTGTTTTTGTGGTTGGAGGTGAAGATGTCTCTATTGTCACAACTTTCACACTTCCGTTAATGGAGGATATGTATTGTGATTTTGGTGTATCTCCAGTCCGTGATTAGGCTCTTAGCTCGTGGATGGAGAACATATACCTTGTACTGATGAGGCGCAAATACGCCGAAATCGGTCTACAAGTTATATTGTCCCTTCTAATTGAAAACCAGAATGGTTAGTCTTAAATATCTTGTAGATATACCAACCCCGTTTGACTTTGAATTGTAATTCAATATCCATCAGTGCCTATAATTCGGGAAGTAGTTGTTGCTCCTTAGTTGAGCGGTCACTATCTTCGGAAAATATTTTCCAAAACTTATATACCGTAAGAATATTCATCATTCTGCGATATCTATTGGAGAAATATTGCTTCATTATTCGAGTACTCGCAAGAGCTTGTAAAACATTGACTATATCTCCATCGCAGAAGTTATTTTTTTTTATGAATGGAAACCTGCTCACGGGCACCGAGTACTTGTTCTACCTTTCTCCGGTAGTGTGGGATTCTCTCCAGCCGAGTCACCACCTAACTCGGACACCCCGCACGCAGGGAATCCGAGCAACGTAAATCCCCGACCAGAGCCAAGCGCACCAAAACCATCCCGACTTCCACCTTTCGCATCATCCCGAAGCTCTGGAACGAGTACCCGATGTTTGCAGTCCAACCACTTCGCCGTATCCCTTATGATTTCCCTTGTCCTCACTTCCTTCTCTCCATTGTTCCATCTATCATTCCATTTTTCACGTGTCTCGTTTTCTACCGCGCTTTTGTTCTCTCAATCCTGGTTATGGATCTCGCTTCTCTCCATGACCAACAGGTCTATCGGAGTCTATCTGTAGTGCCTCATTCGAAGTGATTTTATAGGCTGACGCTACTTTAAGCGATGAGCATCGCATCTTTCCAAACAGGTGCACCATATAGAACGATGGAAGTTATTGGGACCTGTCCCAAGGATTTTTCAAGGTTCATGAGGAAAAATAATCTAAAGCAATCATTAGGTATTTGTTGAGGAAAGTGGACTCTCCAGAGAGATTCAGTGCCTTGTTTATTCGGCTACTTGTCTTACAACCTTTTCTACTATTGCACAGATCAAATTTTTTCCACTAATTATATTATTATATAATACCTATTATTATATTTTTCCTGTGGCAGAGCTTAGAAAACTGGGCTGGTGAAGCTTCTCTCAAATGAGAGTATTTTTTTTAAACTTTTTGGCTAATCATAAGAAATTGTGGTTCTCGAACATCATTCTAAAAGTCTCAGGGAAACTTGGTAAAAAAAGAGTATCGATTTTGCAACACTTACGTGGATCATACTGTATCAAATATTTGTTCAAATAACAGATTATCGATATTCATGTAAGAATTATAGACATTTTCGTTCACCTTGATGCTGAGGACATTTTTGGAATCATAAATTTGTCTCTTTATATGTAATTTATTGTATTCAAAAATATCTTTTCTTGATTTGATGTATTTGTGATGAAAAGATACCAAACAATAAATCCAAATGTTAAATGAGTTGTAAGATTTGCAGATTTCACCAAAATTAATGAGATATTGTTAGACTGAATAATCGATAAACACTGGGTGGCCAAATAAGAGTGCTGTATCTTTACCAAAATTAACCAAAAGTGTATATGCTTCTTAACTTCCAATGGTCAGATATCCTTTTTTTTCTTGGCCTTGAACATTTCTTCCAATATTACATTGTAGCTGATACCGCAAAAGAGCGCTGCCCCCAAAAGGTGTTTTAGCTCCCCTCTTTGCTAGTTCATTTCCTTCTATTCCAGTGTGTCCAGCAATCCACAGTAAGATGTCTAGATTGTTCCCGCCTATTGATTGTGCCTAAACATTTCCATACCATTTTGGAGCTGATTACACAAAATCTTAATACTTTAAGGACTGCCTGCACCAAGAAAAAGATTTATTTGTGACAATCAAAATCTTATTATGTCAAATAAATATGATTTTCCATATGGCCTAACTAATATTTAATTTGTCGTTAAGAAAGGATTTGTTTTAAGTTTGGAAAGTAATATTGTTGATGAATACAAACATATTAATTGTCTTGAATAAAATGAGTTATCTATCGAAAATTACATTTATTCTTGTAAAAATGTATCATATTTGTCTCAAACAACATGTCGTATTGAGGTATAATGACAAAAAAGTTATATTAATCTTTGAAAGATTTGAATGAAATAAAGTAGTTTCTAATAACAAATACTTATTTTTGCAAGCTAACTATATTGTTTTATTATAAAAAAATTGGCCATAAATTGCGAGTAGAATACTATACTTTATCCACGACCCTTGATTTCCTTATTAAATAAAAGTCTTCTTTCGATTTTTCTGACAGCAGTCCTATAGTCGTTGATTTCGCCGCTTTTTTTATTTCAGTTGGTGTACAAGAACGTTCATTTTCTCTATCCGAATTAAATGAATTCATCGTTGCAGTAATATAGCAAGTTCGTAACAATTTGGTATTACTAACGTCAAAATTGAATTATTTGACATATATAGAGATGGGCGATACCGTGTAAACTTAATACTAGAAAATGTCGTTATGAAAAGTATCAATACTAAAGATTTCGATATTTTATTGATAAGATATATTTCAGAAACAAATTTCCTGAACAAAATACACATTTAAAAGTTTATTTCATATTGTACCCCCATCTCTAGTCGTGAATTATGAACCATAATACACTCCAGTGTATTATGAAACATAATTCACTCTAGTAGATAATGGGTACCATATACCTTTTGTTAGGAGGTAAAATATCGACTTATTAATAGGTGGTCGTGAACAAAAGTATATTGTCTGTGTTAACGATATGTTTTTTACTCGTAAAAATGTATCTTCCCAGCAAATTATATTTTTTTGTTGGAAACAAATGTTCCTTCTTCAAGATAACTATCAATTTTTATTAAAATTCAACATATCATAACCGAACCATAATTTTCATAAACATTATATTGCCTTATAGTGAAAAAAATTTATTTCTCTAAACTGAATTATTTATGGTGTTGTTTTTTGTTCATGGAAGTTACCTACGTTCACTATTCAATACACTGAGCTTTTGAAATGTTTCTAAATATTTAGAGATATATTAAAAGTTCACGGTGTATTAAGCAGTATGGATAACTTCCACACGGTTCTCTAAATAATTAGGTTACTTGGGAAAATATATTTTTCACAAATATTTGTCTAAGCCGTTTCCAGACTATGTCGAACAACAAATTTGACTTTCGTTCTGTATGTGTGGACTAGTCGATGGTTAGTCTGGACACAGATTAGAATTACAGTATTTTTATGACAAGCATGTTTAAATCTAATAAAAATTAATGGTCTCTATTCATGCATAAAACTGTTTAGTAGGAAAGCAGGATAGGAATAAAAAACTTGCTGCTGAATGTTTTGATCTATTAAAATAGATACCATACATTTATAAAATGGAAATCATACATTGTTAAAATTAAACATACCTACATGATGTAAAACATGACCAACAATGGTATCCACATTATAGCCTTGTCTATCCTCAAGTGTGCTCATTAATGCTTTCCCCATAGTAGTTTTTTGGAGTTCTTGGAGTAGATCTGAGAGGTTTAATTGAGAAATGTGTATGTTTGATGTAAATTTCGCTTGCCTTTTACTTTTACTGACTTGAATGTAATTGTCATTTATTTCCTTACCTTTAAAAATATCTCACAATTCTTGTAATCGCTATGAGTTTAACAATTCATTCATTCTATTATTAAACTTATTTTTGTCCAGAGCACTTAAACCACATACTTCACAAAAACAAAATAATTAGTAAAATTGCAAAAACTGATCTAATTTCACATGCAGACTGACGCCAAACGTATACAGGTGGTGACCGTTACTGAATAATAGGGAAGGGTGGGGTGAGAATTCTTTGTTTCAATTGCCATATAATTTGTAGGCTAATGTGATTTCTTACGGGTGAAGAAATATGTGATTTGTAGCAAATAAGTTTTTTTTCTCGTGACAATAAATGTACAATTATACTGAAATACTTTTTTTTTCGGTATAAAGTAGATCTTATTTGAGGCTAATAATCTATAGGCTTATTTAAAAAATGTAAATTTCTTTCAAAACTTTCAAATGATTTACTATGAATATTTATCTTCTGTATGTTCCTTGTGGTATATTATTCATTCTTTTTTCAATTTCTTGGGAAATTAAACCACAATATTTTAAAATTCTTTATTTCAACGTTTCGGTAGCGTTCCAGCTACCGTTGTCAAGAAAAAATAAGTAGAAATTAATTTTTATCCCTAACTGACACAACAGGAAAAATTTAATTTTTTGGGAAATTAAACCACAATATTTTTAAATCCTCTACTTCAACGTTTCGGTAGCGTTCCAGTTGTCAAATTTTTCCTGTTGTGTCAGTTAGGGATAAAAAATTACTTAATTTCTACTTATTTTTTCTTGACAACGGTAGCTGGAACGCTACCGAAACGTTGAAGTAAAGAATTTAAAAATATTGTGGTTTAATTTCCCAAAAAATTAAAAAAAAAAAAGAATGAATAATATACCACAAGGAACATACAGAAGAAAAAATTTGTGTCAGTTGGGGATAAAAATTAATTTCTACTTATTTTTTCTTGACAACGGTAGCTGGAACGCTACCGAAACGTTGAAATAAAGAATTTAAAAATATTGTGGTTTAATTTCCCAAGAAATTAAAAAAAGAATGAATATTTAATTTGTTGTTTTAAAGTGAATGAATATTATTGAAGATGTTAGGTTTTTTTTCTGGGTAATGAAAACAATTTTAACCCAAATAGCATTGTTATATTTTATAACAAAATATTATACTGTGCTCCGTAGACTTTTATAGTTTCTGAAGAACAATTTATTGTATGAAGGTGTGCATGAAGGAGAACAAATTTTTTTACATTAAAGAAATTACACTCGAATAAATCATTTTTTCATATCAAAATTTCCCAATATTTTCACATTGATATAGCTTCTTAATAATAAATAAGCAATGTTAGTATTGGACAAAGGGGGGTCAAACAAATCAGTTTATTTGTCTATAAATAATTCTTATCTCGGTGTGACTATCCGACATTATATTTTGTCAATATTGAACTGGGCACACTTAAGCATTCTCATTTAGCCACCCGGTACATTAGACATAATTTAAAGCACAGACTGAAATATTTTCAGGAGAATCTCGACTAAACATACCTAACCTTGAACTTTTTTGAAAATGTAATTTCTTAAATCTTTATTCTCCATTTGCAATAATTAATATCGATTCAACCTGGTGAAGCTAAACATTATAACTTTGACAATAGTTATAAGAAAAAATATATATTCTCAAAATCTTACAGAAAAAATAGACGACCATCGATAGCATCTATTCTTCCTCGTGAGTGAGAAATACTCCAAAAAATTCTCTAAACATGCATAACGCGTGGTGGAGTTGGAATCAATCAAGTCGGTTTGAAAGGTTAACCGTTAAATCGGAAAACTTAATCTAAATACTCTGACTTGTTGTGATATATATATGCTGAACCGCCAGCAGTCTATTTCGTACATGTCAGATAGTTCTGAGAGAGCCATAAACTAGTCAACTTTTCGTGATACATTGTTAAGCAGATTAATACGAAGATCAAAATTCCAAAAATGTACGTAGCATTTGCAGTTTTCGATCTATTAGACTCTAATAGATTCATATTTGAGCATCATAGATGAATTTTGATTGTTCTTTTGTATTATATGGGAATCCCTCGAAGAATTTCTGGAAAAACTAGGCAACAACAACATTATCAACATTATAGCGCTTCCTAAGGCAAAATCAATTCATAGGTTGTGCCATTTTTAGAGCTTGCAGAATCAACACCAAATAAGGTGAATGTCAGCGCCTGTTTGGTGAAGTCAGCATAAAGTACATGCGAATGGTGAACGAAGATATAAGGTGTAGCGGAGTATTTATGAAATATGTGGATAAGGGTGTTTGCTTAACACAGGAATGGGGTTGTCGTGGACAATTATTATTGAAGAAGTGAAGAAATTGAGGTTGTGGTCTCAATTAATTGTAGTTTCAGTTGCGGTGTGGTAAAAAAAAATAGATTTAATAATAACATTATCATAGAAAATATGGCCGTCCAACATACATCACACTATATAAATAATTATATTTAATAAACATATAGTGATATCAATATTATTATGAAATTGTAATTAACTTTCTAGTGAATAAAATTTTCGCGGTTGAAGCTCCGCTAATTTTTATTTAAATCTGCACGTCACAGTACCTTCCGAACGTACCAATGTCTATTCAGTCCTAGTTCAGCAAGTGGACAGTGTGTTTCATTTAATAGGAATCCTAAATATTATATACAATTCGATCCCCCAAACTGACGTTGAAGTTGCTGTTACATTTTGAGGTTTTTTCCGACTCAATAAGTATCCAGTAATAAGTAAATAATATGGTTCCTTGCTAAATGACTTGAGGCGTGCAACATCCACTGATGGGTCTCCGTTGATCACTCTATGATGTCTTCTGGCCAGCGTCTTTTCAATCTCCTCTGCTCCATTGGATCTGTATGAAGGTTGGTTATTAGTGGATTTTGATGGTTTTCATTGCGGTTTTTCTCTTGTATGGCTGATGCCTTTGGTGGTTGGAATACCGAGATCAGTATGTAATGTATGGTTGCTTATAAACCATGGAGCATTAGACTGCGCTTCACGTAAGAAGAACTAGCGTGAAATTGCAGTCGTATGTACGAAATTGTTGTCAAAACCTGCGCCATATTGTAAAATTGACACGATAATAATAAACGCCAATGGCATGAGAGATTCGTAAGAAGCAACATAGATGAACAAGACCGATTTTGGCTTCTGCACAACCCAAGTAACAATAAACGCTGATTTATTGGGCCTGTTCAGACAATAAGCTGATTAGTAGTTGATTGATGGTGTTAAAGACTGATTAAGCTACTAACTTGAATAATGAGCTGAATAAGCGCCGAATCAGACAATATAGATGCCATTATACAGCAGCATCCATAAAGCTGAACTACATACTGAATAAGTGTCTCTTCAGCCAACTTAGTAGATATTGTTCAGCAATATGCTTATGTAGCTGAACTTGGGTCGAATAAGCATTTATTCAGCTTACTTAATCCGGTGTTGTTCAGCTATTTATTACTAGCTGAATACAAGCTGAAAAGGCGTTTTTCTACTCATCAAATATTTCATTGTTCAGCTATTTAAAAATGGCTGAACATGAGCAGGTTGAGAGTCACTGTTCAGCTTTCATTAACGCAGACTGAAGAAGTTCTAGTTTAGTCCATTTTGAAAATATTGTTCAGATATATACGTAGTGTGTGAACAAAAAATAGATACTTAAATATATACTTCTTCAGCCATTTGATATTCGCTGAAATGAGAGTTTATGCATGCAGTCGTGTATATCGATTTTAGCGATTTTTAGGTTATGTTTTAGATTATTAGGAAGGAAGAAAAAAAGGTAATCAAAAATATTCGTAAATTCAATTATAATAGCATGTAACTAGGTACCCAGTTGAGATGAATAAATAATATAAAATTCAGAAATAAGAAAATGTATAATGCATATTAATTTGTTTCTGTTTTGAAGGTGAACTGAACAAGAGCTGCATAGAAGCTTTCTCAGCAATTTAAATCAATTTAAATCAGCTACACTACACTACACAATCTGCATAAAGGCAGAGCTACAACAACTGAATAAGAGCTGAAGAAACTATTCTTCAGTCATGACTGGCAGCCATAATGTTCAGTAATAGCTGTTTAAATTCTCCACTTTTTTTTGGTGAATAAGAGCTTAATAAGGGTTTATTTTATAACATAACATTTATATAACATAAATTTGATACCGATATTCAGCTTTAGACTGAACAATAAACCGCTTAAGCCCTTTTTCACAAAATAATCAGCATACAATGTTACTTGGGAAGACAGTTGGCAAACTTCACGTGGCATGATCTTATGTGAAACGGAGTCGAGCTTTTATACAAAGTGTTGGAACGTTTGCATCTTAGTGTTCAATGGCTCACTGCAACCCAATAGCTCTATGTCATATATATTGGTTTTAGGATGATTTTGTATATTAGTGTCTTATTTTCCATTACATTTTGAGGTTAGAATAATTTGTTTGATTCCTTGTTTTCAGTACTGATATTATATTATATTTCAGGTCATACGTTTATGAATAACCAGAGGGAACAAGAAAATTTGGGATTTCAATTACTTGACCCACATATTCGTCGACGAGCACAACCGCAACATTCCCAGGATAATCCGTTTGCGTCTTTCTGAAATATGTGGAATAGAAACTGAGAATGCTGCTCTCCAGAATCACTCATGGATGATGTACGTATTACCAGAACTGATAAAAGTTGGGAGAACAAGATATTTTTGCACAAACTGTGAAACATATTTGTGTCTAGAGCTTCTGACGGGATTATGTAGGCATTATTATGATAATTATGGGAATTTGGGATGATAGTTTCAGTAATCTGTATGTATTCCAAGATATTTTCTTCATTTATCAACATATAAGTTAATATATGTTTATTAATAAATAAGTTCCAGTGGAACCAGAATTTTTTATTTGTTATAATCATTTTGATTTCATCAAAAGACTGCTCGTAGAAATCACACTTATATAAAAAAAAGCGAAACAATAACTATTATTTCACGTTATCTGCGGGAAGTTGATGGAACTGTCTATTTTCCATAAAGCAGTTCGTAAGTCGTAAGCGTCGTAAGTATCGTAAGTGGTACTTTTCTCATTATACCATAACGAATTTAATCATTTTCGTACAGAATTGAAATTTAATTTGTTAAAAATGCTTCTTGCTCACAAACTTAATTAAAAATATAGTAGATATATTAGAGTTAACTCGCTACAAGCAACTGCTAAGGCAAAACTTGCAGTTCGTAAAGAAAAATTATTAAAAAGTGTCGAAAGTATCTTACGCCAAAAAAGGATTTTAATAATGTTTTCCTTCCAAAAAGTTTAAACTTCTTGATCTCATAACGAATTTTTTATTAGATAACTTTCTCAAAACAGTATGCAGCTGTTAGATTATAATATTTCTTTTCGAGTATGAGATTCTTGGCATAAAATATCTACTACACTCGGAAAATTCCGGTTCATAATACTGAAGGTGGAAAACTTTTCAATTGGTCCATCACATTTTGAGGCGTTCCACTAGTTCCACACGTCAAGATAACAGTCTAGACTTGATGTGGAAAACATTTTCCATATTTCCATCTTTCATAGAAGCACTTCATTTCTGAATTTTCCAAGAAATATCTATCTTTCCCCGTAAGTATCTTTATTGTATCATTTGACTCGAAAGTCCCCTATAGGAAGCAGTTACTTCTGAACATCTCAACAGACAAAGCCACTTTAGCTTTTCACTACCTAGTAAGTGACCAGTAGTCCTCAGCAACTTCCAGCCACACCGCTCTATCTTCTCCACAATCTTCCTACACATCCTCTCCGCCTTTCTTTCTATCTCCACCTCTCCCTTTGCCGTACATACCAGACATCGTCCGCATAAACCGTAATCTCACATCCCTCTTCACATGCTATCCCACAAACTTCAACAAACACACACTTTCACTATCGCACGCCCCGTCAGGTAGTCCTCTACTAGATTAACTAGCCCCTCCCCCACTCCAAGCTTTGTCAATGCGCTCAACACCGCCCGTTTACTGACTCTGTTGAACGCGTTCCCCACGTCGAAGAACACAAGCAGGGCCAATTTCTTATTCCTACCGTTACCCTGCCTAGCCCTTTGCACCAAGTCCACCACCCTGCACAGCGCAGAGATACATGACTTCCCTTCTACAAACCCATGTTGGTTTTCCTTAAAACGCCCATTCCTATCAACTTCGTCCTCAATCCCTACCTTTATTATCCCCTCCATCAATTTACCCAATCCACACAGCAGGATGATGGGCCTGTAGTCCCCCATTGTGGTTGTCCGTGCGGGTGTTGGGTTCATTTGCGAATTTATTAGTACAGAACAGAGAAGTATGTTATCAGAATGTAGGAAGAAACGACTCAAACGTA
>CAJUYI010004263.1:6270-19239 GCA_910591695.1 Galerucella pusilla
ATTCGCTCCGCTCATTTCACAAACGTTTTCACTCACAAAATAAAACCACACTCATATCATGAATAACTATTACACTTAACTTCAAAATTATAATCAATGACATATGTTGAGAATTGTTTTCGAAATATGACAATTTACGTCGACATTTGTTAAGAAATACGTTAATGACGTCATAATTCCGTCTCATCCATTTCATGAATGGGATATTAAGATGAACAATGTATGACGTAACGGCAAAGGATGGTTGAAAAAACTTCTATCATCGGAGCTTCATACATTAGTTTACTTACATCCTTCCTGTCATATACATCAGATTCTTTGGGTTTGTATTCGTCATTTCTTCTTTTTAAAAATGCTCTAATTTTAATATATTTGGTAATATCTATGTTTTTTCTATGAAAAAGGTGATGTCCACGCATGGAATATTCACACCATAAGCTTGATGGACACTCAAACACAGCAGATTTTCCGTGCAAAAGCGCCAAACGGCAGTTTCTGAAACTGCAGCAGCAGACTTTGTTTGGAAACATTTCTCGAAGTATTGATACGCTGCTTCATATAATCTAGGCATATTTCTGTATTATTCAAACAGATATAACACTAGGATTGACATTCACTTTTCATAAATAATGTGGAAGATTAGAAAAATACGTAAAACACATTGCCACTACGAATAGTACGTCTGTATCTACTATCAAATGGTGCTAACATGTACTCCGGCAGCCAGGCAGCACAGGCAGCTATAAAAAGCAGCTAGCTTCACGAAGATAAATTAGTTGGGACTGTTTTGGAACTCTTCAAGAGTTGACCATCCAAATAGATTCTGAACCTGGTTACCAGGCCAATAATGAATTTTGTTATTTCAATTTTATTTTCGACTTCTGAAATCCTGAAAAATTAGTGAATTGGAGGAAAAGTAGATTAGTGAAGGATTTTTTCAAATCAAGACACATACAAAATGCATCAACTGAAAACAAATCTTCAGATGTTTGTGTCCTGTTAGAAGGATCGTCTTACTTGAGTACTAGACCAATTTCTGGTAAATTTTATACAAAATAAGATTATTTTTCGCGCGACCGATCTTTTTTGTTTATTTACAGCATTGGTTGTCAGGTTGCTAGGTTGTGTTTACTGGTTTCTAAGTCTAGCACGTCGGTAAGTGATTTACTTACCGTTCAAACGTCGGTAAGTAAATTACTTACCGACGTCTTAGCCCTACATACATTTAAGTGGTCCTAAATAATATATTACTTCATTCATCACACAAACGGAACAAAAAAAATAAGAAGATTTATATTTTTTTAATGAACAGAATCGTAATGGTAATTCCAGGTAGGTACCAACGGTATTAGCAAACATTTCATTTCATTGATTAGATATTGTAGATGCATCCAAAATTACGATTAGAATTTATGTCTTAGAAATGTTAAAATTCACAAGATGTTGCATGTAAAAATTTAATACCATTGAATTTGTGTATGTAAAATACTTGTTTTTGACCATTATCATAAAATATCTACGATTTTCCATTAACTAATGCCCTAAGTTTACTACATCGTTTGAAAGTTTATTAATTGTACTAACAAATTGTAAAAAGACTCATAGGGTAATTCATTTAAAAATTTTGAGATATTGCTTGATTTGCGTTTTGTTTCACCCTGTATTAAAGAAGCCACCGATGAAAAAAGTAACTAATACTGAGCACAGCCAATGATGTGTGTATGACATTTGAACACAAAGACCTGTTGATTTATTTCAATTTACTGTTCTGCAGAGTGTTAAAGAGGAGGTCTTTTTTGCTAATAGTTGGCCATATCTTTGTAAAACACCAATATAATATATTAGAGTGCTATATTTTTGTAACGCTCTCGGTGAGATCTTTTCGATTCTTAAACAAAATATAGTACGTTCCATTAAAAAAAATGTAAGTTTGTGCTGCTACGTAGTTTTGGAACACCCTGTAGAATCGAAAGTATTTTCAAAATGTGCTCTCAGTAACTGTATTAGCTCACACAAAACTATAAAGATCTATCTATCACCACAACGATGTAATCCTCCGATGTCAGAAGATTGCCCCACCCTGTATATGATCATTCTTCTATATCCATTTGGCTGATATACAAATCAATCATTCCAATTTCTCTCAATTTTTGATAATAAACTGTCACTGTCAAACAATGCTTATAAAGCTATAGAAATCGGCCAAACCTGCCAATACTTTTATGCTACAAGTATCGAATTAAATTAATAAATTCCCTAAATAACGAGTCATTATTCAATTTCGAAAAATCCGTACTTATTCAAATATAACATTTCATTTTTCAAAAACAATGTCATGTTTGTAACGCATAACCCAATTTTGTTCTACACCTGTGTAGGAATTTTTTATTCGTTCCTGATTTTTTTTGTAACACTGACAACATTATTCACATGTACACTCCCGAAATTCTCATATTTTTTCCATCATTTTGACACCTCAAATGAACAAAACGTGTTTCGTGTTGCCATTGTTTTCATTCAAACTTGTAAGTACGATACAATGGCAGGCGAAATGCGAAGCTGGCCTGTACACAACCATAAGGTTAATAACTCTTGTGATAAAAAATTTGATTCATCGCCAAATTAACATTCAAAAGATGAGTAATTATGTACATGTGATACCGTTACATTCCTGTTTGGGGATACATCATGGAGTTGAAATACAGAATGTCAGTAACAACAAAAAATTTGTTTTGTATGAACATCAGAGATTTTAAAAAAATATAAGTTGTTCGATAACTATCGTATTCTCTTTCCGCCATCTTCTGCTTCCGCCACAAAGTTTAAAAGTCTCTCCCATCTTTTTGAAACTCCGTTTCTTTTTTCTGTGAACTATGAACTTCTTGTCCAAATACGCAAGACTAAAAAACAAAGAAGGGAAATGTTGGTGATCTAAGTTGGACAAAAAAGTACCAAAATATCCTAACGATATGGAAACCAAGACCAGAAAAGTAAGATCGAATCCGATCCATGACTATTGACCCTCTGAAGACAAACAAAACCCTCTGAAGATATTGAAAATTTCTATAAATTAAATAAACTTATTGATACTAATTTTGATTTTTATGAAGTTAATGACATATTTGTTTATAAAACAATTTGTGACATCAAAACTAATGCTCTAGGATGTGACGGGTTAAACATTAATTTAATTAAATTGTGATGTCCACATATAGTTCCTTATATTACTCATATAATAAATTTTTGCCTCACTGAATGTGTCATTCCGGATATGTGGAGGAAAGCGGTAGTGAAGGTTTTACCGAAGAAGTCTGACCCAACTGAACTCAAGGATTTACGCCCGATAAGCATTTTACCTAGTTTATCGAAAATTTTAGAAAGAGCTATGGAAACCCAAATAAAAGACTATTTGCAAGAACACTCACTACTCCCATCAGTTCAATCAGGCTTTCGTCAAGGTTTCAGTTGTGCTACTGCTTTGCTCCACATTACAGATGATATTTTAAAAGCTCTAGATCAAGGTCAAAGCACTGTATTGGTAATGCTAGATTTCAGTCGAGCATTCGATACTATAAATTATGATCTAATGCTGTATATGTTAAAATATATGGGATTTTCTAAGTACGCTTGCTTTTTATTAGAAAACTATCTTAAATTTAGACAGCAGCAAATTTGTTTAGACGGAGTTTATTCAAATTTTCTTTCACTAAGGTCAGGTGTTCCACAAGGTTCTATACTTGGACCACTATTATTTAGTATGTATACTTCTCAGTTATTGAACCAAATCTTAAACTGTAATGTTCACTTCTACGCTGATGATACTCAGTTATATTATAGTTTTAGACCTCATGAAGTGGACACTGCCTGTGTAGTTATTAATGATGACTTAAAAAAGTTTATCGATTGTGCAACTGAACATTGTTTATTTATTAATCCAACGAAATCTAAAGTTATGATATTTGGGAACAAAACTCAAAGACAACATTTGTTGAACTCCATAAATATTTCTATTAATAATGAAAAATTAGAGATAGTAAATGAAGCAAAAAACTTAGGGGTAATTTTCGATTCTGAACTAAGATTTGAGAGACATATAAATAAGTTATTACAACGTGCTTATTGTAATATTAAGATGATTTATGGAAATAGACATTTATTTCCTATTCACATAAAAAACAACTTTGTGATACCTTGGTTCTCTCTTTATTTAATTATGCGGATGTGTTATATGGTCCCAATCTAACAATTACGTACAAAAAGAAAATTCAAAAGGTTCAAAATTCTTGTCTTCGTATGATTTTTGGTATAAGAAGACGGATAAAGATTTCGCATAAATTAAAATAATACATTGGTTAAATATGGATAATAGAAGAAAACATCACTTTCTTACTTTATGTCATACGTTAATTGTGAATAAAAAGCCCTCTTACCTCCATCGCAAAATTACGTATCGTTCTGATGTCCATAATGTAAATATAAAAAATAGGGGATTATTGACTATACCCTATTTCAAGACTGAACTATTCAGGCGTTCCTTTAGTTACTTAATCTGTGACTTGTACAATAAAGTTGTTCCTCAGTTTAAAAAATTTAATATTCCGAAATTTAAATCAGTTCTTAAAAGACACATTTTGGAAAGTCAAAACTAACTGAAGAGTTTTAGGATTTTTGTCATGGTGATTGTTTATTTCTCTAAATATTTACATTCTCCTTACATACATATATACATTCTTTATTTTATTTTTGCAAGTAAATTTTATGATTGAAATTTTTGAATTGGATTCTAATATTAAGGCATAAAATTAATTTATATCTAGCATTAGACACGACCCCTTAATACAAAGGACATTATAATTACCTATTATTCTACAAAATTATCTATAATAATTATATAAATACATGTTCCTAATCGGGTTAAGTGGAAGAATATTTTTGTTGTGTCTAGTACACAACAAAAATAAACTTCGCCCGTTATTTTTAATTACTGTCATTTGTATTAATAATTTTTGGAAATAAAAGACGTTTATTATTATTATTATTATTGGTTTGGATCTTGGTCGTGCTCTGTCGTAACTCTTCTTGATTTTTTTGAATACTGAAAAATACTCAGACAGTTCGGACACTATCGTTTTTACTTTCATTTTTTCCATCAACGTCATTAATTTATTTTTCCAAAAATTCAAGAGCAATTGATTGAGCTGAAAGTTTGAGAGTTTTTTTCATGCAAAGTGTCCATTTACGCCCACTATTATTGGGAAAATCAGGGAAATACGACGCTATAGTAGAAAGTTCTATACAAAATTTGGAAAATCATAAAAAAAGATCCTAGGAATAACAGTTTGGAAATAAGAGTTAAAAATAGAATACTCCATACTAATGCCACAGTATAGAAACGAACCAGTAGTATAACTCTTATAAATTTCATTCATAAATTGCCGGAGCTTTTGATGACCTTGAACGGTTCGCCTTACGATTCATTTTACCATAGGTGTAGGTGGCATGAGTTTTAAAATGACTTGAACGTGTTAAATGTTTTTTCTTAAATATTGTAGAACAGTACACTGATGAGTGAATGAAACAATAGTCTTATACCAAATATTTATTGGTTTTTCCATATTACAATTTTCATTTTGTTATGATTTTTAAAATTTTTATTGACCAATAATGTGTAATATAGTTGTACCATAAAGAAAAGTTTTATTAAATATTTTATTGGAAAATCAACACAAGGATGTACAAACTCTGTTGTTTGACTAATATTTATAAGTAATTCAACAATATTATCTTCCGTAGCAACTTTCTCAAAATTCATTTGGAATAATGTTTCTAATAATGAGATTTATTGTACAAAACTTTCAAGCGGCATATTCAAATTTCCAAA
This sequence comes from Galerucella pusilla, assembly GCA_910591695.1. Lineage (NCBI taxonomy): Eukaryota > Metazoa > Arthropoda > Insecta > Coleoptera > Chrysomelidae > Galerucella > Galerucella pusilla. Next base: position 12,152 of record CAJUYI010004263.1, read on the forward strand.
AGTATCCTTATTCGTATTTTCATAAGCTCTAAGGTAACAGTATAAAGACGAATCGTCCAAATTCTGATACGCTTGTGAATACGTCTCACATACGCTGCATGTATGAATTTCCGAACATGTTTCAATTAAATAACCACAAAAGTAGCGGACAAAATTCTTTTCCAATCAATAATTTGTCTGAAAGTCTTTAGGCATTGCAGTATTTGATAAAAGGAATCTTGTAGAAATAGCCTTTTTTAAAAGAAGTTTTCTTTTATGAAGTTGCATAATCATGTTTGGTTCAAAATGAGCACCACATAAACGATGACTACTATTGTATAGAGTTTCTATTTTCGGCATCAAGTCGGGCCTATCGCAATGTTCGAGCCAAACTCTGGGACTCTGGAACAAAAACAACAAATTAAATCAATGCTTGAAACTAAGGCTCATAAATGTAATATGAAGATCAAACAATAAAGTATTATACTTTTCGTATGAAAATACAAACAGTTTCTCACTCTTCTGAATCCTTTGGAAAACGGTAAAATTTTTCATCACAATTATAATATTTATTGTTATATTCACGAACTACACACACACTACCCGTTTTCCTTTTTTTAATAGTATCCATTGCAAAAAAAAGGTTGAACTATAAAAATAATACCAAATCCCCGTGAAAATATATATAAAATGGCTAGACACCCCTTGTGGGGCTGCGCCGCATAAATGCTTTCTAGATCCGCTTCATTTCATTATTTTCTCGCTTATTTTTTTCCATAGTCTCCTATCCCTCGTTTTTTCTTTCCATCTGACCATTCCTATCCTTCTCAAATCCTCCTCCACCTCCTTCAGCCAGTTAGATCTGGGTCTTCCTTGCCTTCTCTTACCACCTGGCTCCCACTGTAGCATTGAGCAAGCGACTGCTCGATCACCTTGTCTCCATACATGTCCGAGCCATTTTATTCTTTGTCTCTTTATTCTGTTTACTATATCTTACCCGTTCATTTCTCTTAGTATTTCATGATTCATACGTTGTCTGTATTCATTGTCGTCGGTTTTTATTGGCCCTAGAATTGTTCTCATTATTTTCCGTTCTAATATCCTCAACTCTTCTTCATCTCTTTTTGTCATTGTATCTTGTCAATAGATTGCTTTTCAATAACTTCTTATTGGCATAGTATACCCTATTAGCAGCCATTATTTTTTCGTCTATCTCTGATCTTCGTTCCCCCTTACTGCTGATCGTGACTCCCAGATATTTGAATTTTTCCACTTCCTCAAATCCATATTCCTCTATTTTTATCATTTTGTTTTCACACTGCTTACCAACTCTCATTATTTTTGTTTTGTTTCTATTTATTTTTGGTCCCATTTTTCCCCTTCTTTTGTTAATTCTAGTAGCATTTGTTTCTTGATATTCCTTCTTTTCGTTACTATCACTATGTTATCTGCATATGCGACTATCTGGCCCCCGCTCGTTCTTAAATTTCCCTTGTTCACATTTCTAAGAACATGCTCCAGAGCCAAATTGAATAGTGTTGTTGATAGACCGTCACCCTGTCTTACGCCTCTATTAGATACAAAGCCCTCCGTTTCTCCTCTACCTGTAAGTATCTTCACTTTTGACTCCTTCATAGTCATTGCAATTAATCTTCTCAACTTATTTTCTATCCCCTGTTCCTTCAGTCCTCTCATCAGTTCACTTCGTCTTACTGAATCAAATGCTTGTTGGAAATCTATAAATAGCATTTCTATTTCCATTTTGTATTTATGGGTCTTTATCATTATCTGCTTGATAGTATAAATAGCGTCAATTGTAGACTTTCCTTGTGTGAAACCGTATTGGTATTGACCTATTATGGCTCTCGCTTTTCCAGCTAAGCGACTTTGAATTATTGCTGACATTATTTTGTATGCTACATTCAAGAGAGTTATACCCCTATAGTTTTTGGACTCCTACTGATCCCCTTTTTTGTGTATTGTGACTATTTGCCCGAATTCCCATTCTTCGGGCATTCTCTCTTCTCTCCATATTTTATTTATTAGCCGGTATAATCTTTCGTGCAGCTCCTCTCCTCCATACTTTATCAATTCCATGTTTATTTCGTCTTTGCCCGGTGCTTTCCCATTCTTGCTTCTTTTAATAACTTCTATTATTTCATTTTTTGTTGGTTCCTGTGTTACATTTTCTTCTTTCGCCTCTTCGCTTTCTTCCTCTGTTGTATTATCTGGAACTTCTTCAGCCGTAAAAATATAAGCTGTAATGAATAATTTTATTCGCAAATTCACCACTGGCACTTTGGTTGGATCGCAGCACAGCACTGGCAGCCGGATGAGATACTCATCCGAACGACGTTGTAGGTCACAGAAAGCTCGGCAGTGCAATGTCACGGGATAACATACTGGTTCGTTCCTATACTGTGCTAATGCTTTTATTGGCCAAAAATGACAAGTTTAACTTCGAAAAATGATAATATAATTAATATTTCATTCTTATAAAACGGAACAGAGTGTTATTAATTGCCTCAAGTCAAAAATATAAACTGGAACGCAAATTTTCTCGAATTTATTATAGAGATCAATCGTTGCGGCTCGATCACAATCGCATCTCACTGCAAATTCACTGCAATCCACTCCAATATTTTATTAGAAAATGGATCATTAGTTTAAATGTAAACTCATGTTTGTCGATTTTCAGGAAAGGGCGACTTCAAACCAACAGAGATAGATGGGTAAGTACCTTTTTTGTCATTTTGATAATCCTATATCATTATTCACTCTATTCTATTAGATAAATAGAATTGGCACTGTCTGTATTGGCTAACAGTGGCGTGGATTAGCTTAAATTAACTGAAAATAAGAAAAAATACTTTTTTATAGACCTTTACAAAAAATGATGATACTTTACGTATTGATTTCCACAAGAAACATCATGTATATTTGGTTTTTGTTTCGTTTTCGTCATCAAACACTTTATTTCTTGTCCTCTGTGGTTCCTATGATACGACACGGTGTGAGAATGGCTGTGACAATAACTGTCATTTGCTGTTACGGGTAAATAAGACCGTGGTGTGAATATTAGTGTTCATAATAATCGAAAAATGGGACCACAAAGACATAATAACTACCGAAGTATCACTAAATACAACCATGAGAATAATAGAATAAAGAATCAGACTGAAGATCGAGAGAATACTGGAAGAAACACAGAGCGGATTCAGGAATGGCAGAAGGCAGAAGTACACAGGACCATATATACACAATAAACTGAATAACTGGAATTTTTGAACCTATAGATACAATTACAAGACACAAATTATAAAAAATTCTTACCTACAGAGAAATGAATGGTGAAATTAGAGGATTAATAAAGAAAATTTATGAAAATAATTAAAACGTAATTATAATATCACAAATTTACTTCAAATACAGGGCTACGAAAAGGAGGCAGCTTAAACCCGCTACAGAAGGACAATTACAATTTGTGAGTCTTGGGACTTTGGCAAGTTTATCTGAAGCCGTGAAAGGAATGCAGTCGAAAACATTCGATATTGCCACGTTTAACTATAAAAAAGCTAAAGTGCTAAGTATGTAGTGATAATAATTAGAAAAGGGACTTTTTCTTATTACAATACGATTAAACGTTAATTCTCCAATGATCTTGTTACCTTGGATTTTTTTCTATTAACATTATTTTTCCAATTTATGAATATTAAAAGATGAGCCAAATTTATTATGGGCTTCTTCAAGCTCTGGCAACGTTGTACGAAAGCCATAATTACCACACCCCCCGAATTGGTGATTTTTATCGAAAGCTGACTTCTTATCGGCAAGCGCGTGCGTGTGATCTTCCCTCTCACATGGTCAATTGACTGATATTGATTTATCCAGAGCCGTTGGTATTGTCAGTGACCTTTGTATTTCCAATTTTACTTGGTAAAATAGGTACCGTACGCCATTTGTCCGTTAACGACAGACATGAGTCATGTTTCTTCGCCTCTTACCGATACCCCGTTGCTTCAGATAAACTTGCCAAACTATACAAGCAACAGAAATGCTATAGGAGTCATCAAGAGAGAAAGAGAGAGAGAGAGAGACTGAGGAATGTAGATAGGGGAAAATATCTCCACATTAGAATTTATAGAAGGTAGAGAGCTAAGCTGGTCTTGACATTTGCAGCGAATGAACGAAAAAAGACCAAAAAAAAGTAAGTATCTACGTGAAACTCAACCAGAATTGAACCGCTCCATTTTCTTGCCAAATATATACCTATAATCTATCAGTAAAATTTGCGGCGCATTAAAATTTGTGCTATTAAAACATCCAAATGATATTATAATTTTCACTATCGCTGTCCGCCCAAGCGCTCCAGTCGTTTTTATGAGTCTCCATTTCTACAAATGAAATGTAGGATGCACGCTCCAATTGAAATATAATTTGGTTCTGATATTCTTCACTAAAAAATGAAATGCTTTTATAAACTGCTACATGACAAAATGTTTCCATATGTGCTCGAAATAACAGCATTAAAAAAAATATATTGCATTATACAACCATTTTGTAAGACCTTCGTAGTGCCGCTTCAATCCTATTTTATAGATGTGACTACATGACACACTATTAAATCATTTTATATATAGCTGTGTAAATGATCATAAGACAGTCGATTAAGAGTTGTATAAATGTGTATTAAACAGTTATATAAACTTTTAATAGAACTGTAATACAACCAAACAGTTGTATTAAAATGGGCCCTTTTTAGTTGTATAAGGATCATTTAATTGTTTTATAGACCGTTATAAGAATTTTAGTATCCTATAAGATTTATCTTGTAGCTGTTTATACAAGCCTTATAGAATTTAAATTGCTACTTGGGACGTGTAATCAGTCACTACGTTCTAGAAATAAATCACCCAGCAGGTATTACTTTTCACAAATTATTCCATACCAATCATCCAGTTTTCACCTTCCACCTTTCTGAATCCTTCAACTTTATTATTAACTCTTCATGGTTACATAAATGATTGGTAATGGCACCACCGTTGGACCATTGCGGAGATCGATAAATGATTACTGCTAATTACGACCGATCGCAGTGATTTACTAATTACTTCCGAAATTGCGCCGGTATTTATGACTTCCTCTCATGTTTCGAGACCATCAACACCACGTCACGTTGTCGGTTTCGACGCGATGGCCTACAGAATTTCACAATTCCCAAAAAGTGCTTACAGAATTGGAAGTACACAGAGTTTTTTCAATTCACTCACTGATTCTACGGGTTTTTGATGACGTTCACAAAATATTCGACAAAAAAGTGAGCTGGATATTTGAATATTTTATCTAAATTGGAAATCTGATGACTTGTTTCGCTGACAGACGAAATTATATAATTCTGCGTAGCGTAAAAAGTTTTCTTTTCATTGGCACCAGTGTCGTGTCTGGTGGTAAATTTTTTTATGTTTATTATTGGAAGATATACATTGTTTCAATGTTTCTCAGTTTCCTAAATGTAGGCAAGCTAGAAGAACTTGATTACGGCGCCTTTTGGATTATATAGACAATGGTTTTGTGGACATTTCCACCTCGTTTATCTCAGTTTTTGCAGTTCATTTGAATACCTCATCACTATAAGCTTCTAATCTGAAAGTGGTAAACTAAGAGCGGCCGTATACATTCGATATCGACCTAAATTGGGATGTTGCATCTTCATTGGATGTATTTTAATGGAAAATCTGATTCTGAATGGATCTAATTAATGTTAGACGAAGTCGCGGTTAAATGGTAGTTTATAATACCGAACAGAACATTGATTGGTGGAAATCGCCGTAGTGCATATACAGGGTGTCCTGTGAATAAGTACCGTAAATAACAGGCATGATAGATCGTTCAGAAATAATTGAAATACCCAAATGCAACTCTTTTCTAACCTTCTTAGTTTGTGAGATACAGGTTATTTGAAGGTGTAGAAGAAATACACATTTTATTTAATATCTTTCTCGGAGGATGAAAGTACTAATCTGATTTTTGGTAGGTTATTGTCTATTCAAAACACATTTTATGTAGGAAATTCAATAAGGAATTTAATACAAAAGTCTTTAGATCTAAATACAAGGTGTTCCAAAAATATAGTACGATAAAAGTTTACGAAATCCTCGTACCTCGCCAATACCTTATTAGAATTTGACATAATTAATAGGTACTGTTGATGCGTTTTGAAGAGACAATAACCCACAAGAATTTCAAGTTTGTTCCTACTTCCATCCCCCGAGAAAATATGAAATAAAATTAGTATTTCTTCTGCACTTTTTAATAGCCTGTATCTCACAAACTGAGAAGGCTAGAGAAAAGTTGCATATGGGTATTCCAAATAACTCTAAACGATCTATCATGACTCTAATTCAAGATACTTATTTATGGGACATACTGTATATATCAGAAGTGGGATTATATCTACGAAATGTCCACATAAGGCCATGATGTGATAGGCGTAGGCAGGCAAGTCATTAGGCTAACGGTGAGAGTAGGTGAGAAAGGTGTACGCACAAACCTCAGGTCCAGCACTCAAGGTAACTCGAGTACAATGGAGCGGTGTTGAATGGCCGAATGTAAGAGGCATTCGCTGTTAAATGGTAGTTTATAATACCGAACAGAACATTGATGAGTAGGTGCTTATAACTGAGGGGTTATGGGTGAAAGTCCCGGTGGTTTCGCTTTCTCAATTTTCAGAATACTTAGCTTTTATTAAAGTACAGCTCCCACATATTTAACACGTTGACTGCCATGAGGTACGGGGTGTGTGCCTCACCTAAATGTGCGGTTTGTGCACCGAGGTACGTTGTGCCTTGTGCCACATGTACTGATATCCTTTCATTTAGTGAGGCAACGCGTATGAATCTCAAACGCCCATTCTTCCTATGAAAACTGATCAAGCACTTCACAGTAGGCAAGACGCGAGAAAAAGCCCTCGAAAATTATTTTTCGTTTGGATTTTATTGTCATAACTATGTATTATGAGTTAAAATTTCTTGCACAATCCTACAGACTTTTTGTTAAGGTAAAAGTAAAAGAGTAGCTTATAATAAAATAAAGTGATTTGCTGAAATAAT
>CAJUYI010004264.1:7008-19236 GCA_910591695.1 Galerucella pusilla
TGCATACGGTGTAAAAGTGTAAAATAATGTGCATACGGTGTAAAAGTTTAAAATAATGTGCATACGATGTAAAACTGTAAAATAATGTGCAAACGGTGTAAAACTGTAAAATAATGTGCATCTTATTTAAAACGATGAGGATTAAGTAGGACAAAACATTAAAAAGTAGAACTCAGAAAATAGTGAAGTACTCACCGGCAAAATGTACTTTCTCCACTCTAAACTTCTCAGCACCAGGTAGTACCAGTTGGGAGTAGGCTAATTGAACGCCGTGGTTCAACAGATGCACTAAAATCGCACAGGTAGCAACCACCCATCCCCATCCTCCCTCGGGATAATAATGACGTCGTAGCGTTGCTGCTTTTCGGGCATCTAACGGTAAATCTAGTGGTAGAAGTGAATCTTTTAATCCGTTGGAATCGAGTCTTCCATTGGGGGAATTAAGAGAGTATCGATGAATCGGACATGGGATCTGCGAAATAATTTTTCGGTTAGAAAAAATGTATTCAGATGATTTTGTTATTTGACGGAAAATTTGTCTCACTCGCTTTGCTGGTACGTGATTTTTATACGCTTTCCAGAAACGGGAAATATAAAATGGCTGCTCTTCTACGGTGACTGACCTTTTTATATTAAGTTAAAAGTTACCACATGGAAACTACGTATATATATAATTAAGTTAAACTTTGTAGAAATTGTCGTAAATGTAAGAATAAATTAAATCAACAACTTTTATTCAATGGAGAAGAGAATTTCAACAAAGTCCGAGAAAAGTGTAAAATTGTTATTTAGGTATCTTCCTTTTTTTAACCAACAAACTCATTTTAAAGTGATCTACCAACATTTTTCACGTCTTAATTCTGCTCTGTCACGTTCTGTCGCTATCTGTCAAAGTACGTCTCTATAGACCACAGAAATATAACGAATAGATTAGACATGTCATAGACCAGTGTAGTGTATTTACAGAACACAAATAATATTAAGGTAGGAAATCCTTCTGTTATGTAAATAAAAAATTAAAATGGAATATTAGAGGAGCGTATTCGATACTGTAACTAACCTGTACTTCGGGTCCTCTTTCAGTATAAATGAAGTCCCAGTTGTCGACTTTAATGCTAGGTCGACGGCCGTACATGTGAAGCTCACTATGCCGGGGTTTTCCGTCGACGCCTCCGCCAGATTCGTCGTCGACATCGACGCCTACGCTCGTCTCTTCGATACGCGTTAACGCCAATACATGAAATTTTTGAACTGAATCATCGCACAATAACGTGGGAGATTTCAAAGGTGGATCTTCTGTAATAAAATACAGTTTTGTAACCTTTGCAATGTTATTAAAAAAGTTCCAGCCATAGAACTATAATTTTAGTTCTGTGGTTGTATAATTGACATCTATTTCGCTGGTTTTAACCACAGAAGTAGTATTCGCATAGTTCTGTGGCTGTAATTCAATTTATATGACAATTAGGGGGGTATTTGGATATATTTCACTGGTTTCAACCACAGAGCTAGTATTTACATAGTTCTGTGGCTCTAATTCAATTTATACGACAATTAGTGGTGGGTTATTGGATATATTTCGCTGGTTCCAACCACAGAGCTAGTATTCGCATAGTTCTGTGGCTGTAATTCAATTTATATGACAATTAAAGGTGGGTATTTGGATATATTTCGCTGGGTTCAACCACAGAACTAGTATCCACATAGTTCTGTGGCTCTAATTTAATTTATATGACAATTAATGGTGGGTATTAGGATAGAGCGAACAGTAATTGCGAATTGTTGTGTTTCTATGAATTTTCCATGGTAAGAATATATCACAATCATGTTGATTACAAGGGGAACGTATAAAATGAATGAATTTATGCTCCGGCTTTAATAATTTCACGAGCGGATTTCAAACGGAGGGAGAAATGTAGTTTGCAAACGTCATGTGACCTAAATGCGAAGGAAAATAAATTTAAAGCTGGAGATACACTACTTTAATATCAGAAAGTTACTTACAATCGGATAAAAATGAACAATTACTTTTCGTGACGAGTACAACCAAGAGTTTTTTACTATAATTCATCGGGTTTCTTATATCCCGATATTCCTATCGAAGTAATTAATGTTTGTTCCATTAAGTTTACAATGAGATACACTGGGGACTTTTTTTATCCCATTTAACCAGACTCAAATTTATTGGGGACCATATAAATTCGTATTTAACTTTATTGGGAAGTGATATCATCAGACCGAGATTATTTTTACTTTTTAGATTGTCTATTTGTTTTTGAACGAGTTTATCGTCCATTTTTTGTCCAATTTACACTTAATTTAAAATAAATCAGAAGTGGTGCATTGTTTCGAAATTTTATTCACTAGGATTAATTGTAAATTCTTCTCGCAGATTTGGTTACGCTGTGTGAAAGTGTCAACATTTCCGGTCTTTTGTTATTTATTATCTTTCCACAGATCACATATTTTAAACACGTATTTTAATCCAGTCCATTCAAATTCGCCGCTATTTCATTACAATGAATAGTTTGCAATCGAGTTTATTTACGTAGTAATCATAATTAAAAATAAATTTAATGTTTTTTTTTAATATACCACGGTTTCAAAACGTTTTAACTAAAAACCCTACAAAATACAAATAAAACAGAACACAGAGCCAGATGCAGCAAATGCAATACGCATATATACAGATGGCACAAAAATGAAAGAAGGCTTAGGTTGTGGAGTTTACTCCAGAGCACTAATCCTAAGGATTCAAACAGAACTGGCTGGTATCTCAATTGCCACAAAAGAACTAAGCAGAAACGGAATTTCTGACAAAAACATAAAAAATGTAGAACGTGTCGTGGGACACACGGTAGGAACTTTAGTTCCTTTTAAGCAAAAATTATGTAATACATCTGACGTTATAGATAAACAATTTGCATATTCCTCGGTGGTCGAGTAGTAAGCAAACCAGGCTCTCACGCGGTAGACCCGGGTTCGATTCCCCGTGAAGAAGTTTTTTTTTATTGTTAATTTTATTTTTAAATAATTATTCTGCTTGATATTAATAACGACAACAGGTAGACGTTTGAAATATTAGCAGAATATTCATTATTATAGATAATGGTACGGTACCCTTCATGAGGGAGTCCGACTGGCAACATCTACTTATAACAGCATCGTATATTTAGCATTATACAAATTGGACATTCAAGAACTGTACGTTTACCACAAAAAAATTAGTGGAAACATAAAATTGAATTGTAAAATTTTTAATTTGAAGTTATATTACAGTTTATAGAATTTTCATTTTCTAGATTTTTTCTTAAGTGGGTCGACGCGTGTGGATTGTCCATATCGCACTTGAACGATAGAGCACTCCGCCTACGGCGTCGTGCTTAAACTTCGTCCTCGTGCGATATGGCCATCATATCCACGCTAGTTGCACAAACTACTATTTCTATCAAAATATGCCCTTTTACATTTAAAAACAACCTGCCATATGTCAAATCAATTTATCCATCCATTTTAAAGTTATCGAATTAAAACATTCAAGTTTTCAAAATTTCAACACTCTGTATTCCAAAAAGTAAATGTGCTAGACTCCTTAATTTTCTCCTATCATTTTGTCCAATTTTACGAGAGGAATCTACATGCAAACGTTGTAATTACTGTTGAAGTCACTCTTGATTCCAACACTAAAGTAGGGTCGACCTTTTCAATCGTCGAAATTCAATAGACTATAATCTCATTGGTACCGGTTAAAATTTTTTTATTGTTTTTATCGTTTTGTAAACATAAATCTAACTGATTTTAATTAAACACATTAATCTTAATCCAATATATTTAATAACAAAATCTAACTAAATAAAATTAAACAAATTACATATAATTTTTAGATTATAAAATCCAAAAACAACAACAACAATAACTGTGACTCCACTCCTATAGACTATAACACACATGCTTAATATTCAGGCCTGTCATTCACTCTTAATTCAAAAACTACAATTAAATAAATTATTTTCATACAATATCAAAATTAATCAAATTAAAAATTAGCAAAAATTATGAAATTATCTGAATTTCTCTCTTCAATAAATTTGTTTCTATGACAAAGAGTAATAAAAATTGGAAAAACACTTATCTTGAGATTGTAAGCATTGCTGTAACAATCTTACTATCCTATAAACTTTTCATCCTATATGGTGAAGTGTGCCGGTTGAAAAATCTACATGCAATTTCTTCAACTTAAGGGCTCCTTGTAAATTCTGAACACTCTACTATTATTTACGTTAGCTTTAATGGGTGGGAATTATTTCAAAACTTCTTATGGTGGGAATTATTTTACAACATAATAATCTATTTTTGCAAAACTTGACAACTTTTCAGCGTTTTATTTTTCAAAGTGACTCTAAAATAGTGACATTAGGTTACCTGGTTTTTATGAAAAATAAATAACCCATGGAGACGAATGTATTTTATTAATAATTTGACAGATGCCAAAACCAATATTGAAATGAGGTTATATAATGAATGTCATGATGACAACTAGCTATAGGAAGTTTTACTTATAATTGACACTTGCCAATGTTGGAGCTACTCGTTCTCCAACAATTACCCTTAACGTTCGAGATGCTTATACCATTTTTTGCGCGATCGTATTGAAATAAATTCCGAATAAAATAATTTAAATTTCTTCGAAATGATCGAAATGTCAAAAGTGACATTAATACTTCTCGATCAGTTTAAAATATATTTTTCATTTTGGTGAAATTGTAAAATTTATTACTTTTCGACGTCTGAACGGTAAGTAAATCACTTACCGACGTGTTAAACTTAGAAACCAGTAAACACAACCTACCGTCCTGACAACCGATGCTGTAAATAAACATAAAAGATCAATCGCGCAAAAAATTATGGAAATAATAGTAAAAATGTATCCGAACAAATTCAAGTAGATCACCAGCACTGCGAATACCAGCTTTGCTCGCCTTACACGCGGGCGGCCCGGGTTCGATTCCCGGCCGAAGCTTCGTAAACGAGAGAGAGAGAGAGAGACTCAGGAGAGAGCACACGCACTCAAGCAAGGCACATAACGAAGCAACGTAACATAACGTAACGTAACGGTCATATCATTTGCGTCGCGACCCTTGGTCGCTCAAACATAACCTGACGTAAAGAACTAAAGTTCCAAAACTGTTTTCGGACGGATAATATCTACCTTGAACTGATGAAGGCAAAAATACGTTGGGGGGGGGGCGTCCATTAATTACGTGAGGTGTTCTAGGGTGGAGGGGGTCAAGCTAAATCTTATCAAATCTCACTTAAGGGAGTGGGAGGGTAGGCATTCCAACACGTTTGCAGTCCAAATAAAGGTTTTAAAGAATCTCGCGTGAGATTAGGGAAGGGGGGAGGGAGTTGAGGAAAATCTCAAGATATCTCACCAAGGGGGGAGAGGGGGTCGAAAAATTCTCAAAAACGCCTCATGTAATTAATGGACGCCCCCTTGTCCCTTCTAATTACAAATCTCCGGTTAAAACTACATATTTCTAATTAATATTTTGAATCCTTTTTGGTACCGCACTGTGTTTTGTTTACAGTTTTCCATCAAATAAAGTGATCGGAAAATGTGCCTAAGGCCGGCGTAGATAACAAACTAGAAAAAGCTTTCAATTCCGAACGTTTGAACATAAGCATTACGATTGCAACGCGAGCCCTTAAGCTGAATATAATCACGACGAATTTTTCTTTCTTTCTGTCATTTCAAATACGATCTTCCATCTGTTTTCTCTCCAAGATCATGATTTCACATCGAGATGTTCCCTCCCCAAAAAAATGATATATTTGACAGGGACGAATGACCTACTACGTTTAGATGTTTAACAAATAACAAAATGTGAGAATTTGTATAGAAAGCTTGGGAGAAACTTACGTTTTTCATTAACAAACTAGCTGGTAATTATTGAAAAAAAAAACATTTTTAATTCCCAACTTTAGAGCCCCGTAGTTCGTTAACTAAGAGCGTGAGGAAACATTTTTATATAAAGTACTATAGTCCGGGAGCCGTGAGCAATAATATAGGCAGAATTCATATAATACGTGCCAGAACAGATCGGCCTGCGTTCGGCGCGCAGTGATCGAGGCTCGCCTAGAACGTTGAGAGAGAGCTTAAATTGTCAATCACGATAACTTCCAAACGGCGCTAATATCGGAATATACCAATTTGTAGAGTAAGGTTTAAGGAACAAGTAGGACTTTTTAATTTTGAAAAATTTTCAGTAGGTCAAAAGTTATATTAACATCGAAAGTCAGTAAAAATAAGCACGAAACGGAAAAATGACGAGACCTTTTTTTTTCTAAAATGGGCCATATTTGCATAAAAAAAATTGTTTGAACCGAAAAAACTATTTGTTTATAATTTGTTTGAACAATTTTCCGCAAAAACGCTCTATTATACATTCGGACTTTCACCGGTATATGTCGACAAACTCAAATGACGTCCGGTGAATCTCGGACACTGCAGGTTGCGACAAGTTTTTAGACGGTTCCAGCCCCAGTCTTCGTCAGTCTAACGCAACGTTTGAAAGCGCTCTCTAACCTAATTTAATTTTCTTATTAGAAATTATAATTTGTATTCAATGGCTACTACAGTGAATCGTCATAAGTTTTTTGAAAAGTTACACGCCAGAGTCCTTATGAAGCCCTGTTTGGCGTCAAACCAAAAAGGGGTATAACATCGTCATCACTCCCTCGCGGGAAAATTTCAAACATTGAGACCGAAGAACAACTAGAAGCTTATGTTGAAACAGACATAGATAATGAAAATACCATTGGAGCTGATCCGCAACCTGGCACGTCTTCATCTCAAGCACTGACTGAACAACACGAGCTAATTTATTTAATAAGTGTAGCTGCAAAAGAGAATCTTCTACTTCAAGCAACAAAAATGTTGCGAACCTCAAAAAAAAATGTTTCCTCCCGCCAAAATTGGTGATACCGTAAGAATTCGAGTCCCTGAAGTCGACCGTGATCGTACAGACCCTCGAAATGTGTTAGCGGTTGTTGTTGGAATAGATCAGTCTTTCCCAACGTGGGCGATAACGACCCCTTGTGGGCGCTGCAGGCCTAAAGGAGGGCGGTAAGAGACCCAGAAAAAAAAGGGGGCGTTGTGTAGGGCTTTGGGGTCGATTTATAATTTCATCTACCTAGCTAGGAAGACTCTTAGACACCGACTGAGCTCTTGACTCCTCCAACTGCAAGGCGATGAACTAAATTTAATTAAAACAAAAAATGCCGTTGCTGCTTCCGCAGCCAAACTGCTTCTGCACAAAAAGAATAATATGGGAGACGTGAGCTTCACAATTCTCCGAATTTATCAGTATCCTGCAGTAACGACGACTTGTTTGCCTACTGCCAACATTTGGAAAAACTTCCACATTGACTTCACCGAACGATACCAGGACATTTTAAACTTGGAAATACCAGACTGGGTGTTGAATCCATTTTCAAATGTCAACACAGTAATGTCACCTCAGCTGGAAGAAGAACTTATAGAATTGACAACAAACGAACAAATAAAAATCAAGTTCAAAAATGGATATCAAGAAATTTGGCTACAAAAACTGATCCCGCAATTGTACCCTGGATTGTGGTCAATTGTTCAACGATTTTTGATAGCATTCCCATCGTCATATTTGTGTGAACGTGGATTTAGTGCTGTGGTAACGCTGCTTACTAAAAAGAGAAATTGCGTGTTACCGAACGTGGCGACTTGCGGCTGTTTTTGAGTAAATTGGAACCTGATATCAACAAACTTATTGAACAGCATCAGATTCAACCTTCACATTAGTTTTTATATAAGAATTGATTATGTTTGTTTTATTTTCAATAAAAGATACTCTGTCCGAATACTATAAAGTTGCGTTTCAGTAATCAGTTATAAGTACTTTGCGGTTTTTAAGTATGTTTAAAAAGGGGGGGGTTAAAAAATAATTTATTCTTAAAGTGGGTAGTAGACAAAAAAAGGTTGGGAACCCCTGGAATAGATGATTCAGACTTTTATAGATTAGCTAACAAAAATGGTACCTTGAAGCAGCTTTTCACCAGTAATCAGTTCGTAATTTATATAGAAAAGTTACTTTCCATGGACGAAGTTTCAACAAAAGAAATGTCGCTAAGAGAAGCAGCTTCTGCTAATTCAAAAAGTGGAGGGCAAGGCTATACACGTTGTAACTGCAAAAGGAAGTGTTCCACGACTAAATGCAGCTGTAAAAGCAAGGAACTTTTGTGCCACGGTAGTTTAAGTTGTTGCAATAAATAAGATATTGTTATTATCTTTTATATTTCATTTTATATTTTTACGTTCTACTGTTTGTTTTGAGCTCAACAAAGTCCTTTTCCCACATTATTTTAATAAATAAAGACCTACGGATTTTTTATGTTTTTATTTCAAAAAAAAATTCTATTCAACATACACCATGAGTGCATCCTGAATGTCGACAATCGTCGGTGTAAGTTAGAAACAATAAAATTTCAACGATATTTCGGACATACGTCAAGCAACATTGAGAATGTTGACATTCACCAGATTTCGGTCTTTCACGGTAACATACACCTTGGTGTTGAAGACATTCATAAACCTCACACCTTATTCCGCTCTGGAAAAAGCCTCTCGCGAAATAATCTTGGTGCTAGGTCAATAATAATAGTCTTCACCACTTTGCTGTATAAAATACAGGGTGTCCCAAATAAGAGTGACTGATTTTAAACATAAATGCTCAGCTTATTAATTGCTCCAAAGAGATGGGGTTTTCACTAGTTTCACTAGTTTATCAAAGAGATTTTCTTAGGCTTGGCTGGCATATCATCTCATCAACACAGGGTGTCTTACTAATGTTGGTCAAATTCAAAGGGGAAAATATGTATTTTTTTCAATGAAACACCCTATAATTTTTGATCTCATTCGAAAGAGCAATCATTCTCCTTTCCAAAAATGTGTAGCTTTCTATATTTTGTTTCATTAACAACAAAGATATTCGAGGTTTTATGTAGTAGTACAAAGGGTCACAACATGAGTTGATTTTAGGCATCAAAATACGTTCATATGAAACTACTAATTAAAAATGTACTACTACATGAAACTTCGAATATCTTTGTTGTTAATGAAAAAAAATATAGAAAACTACACATTTTTGGAAAGGAGAATGATTGCTCTTTCGAATGAGATCAAAAATTATAGGATGTTTCATTTAAAATAATTTGGAGCAATTAATAAGCTGGGCATTTATGTTTAAAATCAGTCACTCTTATTTGGGACACCCTGTACTATTAATCTCCCAAGTTTTTGGTACGACGTCATGTTATATACCCTGTATAGAAAAAAAATGATATTTAATTGAAAACTTTTTGGGATTCCGGGTTAAAATAGAATTAATTACGTATTGCTCCATATACACTGTGGGTGTTTCTATCTAGTATATAAAAACTTTGCCAAATCAGGACTAAAGCACATTCAAAAAATATTCTTAGTCGAACATAATTAAATAAATCAGTTAAAATGTACAAGTTGGTGATTATTTTTGCGGTTTTAATAGTATTGTGCACAGCCCAAGTGAATTTTTCTCCCAACTGGGGACCTGGAAAACGATCCCAATGGAAATATGGTGCAGATTGTCAAGAAAACATGGAAACGATCAAGTTAATCTACGATTTAGTAAGAAATGAAGCAGCAAGATTGGCAGTTTGTAGTAGATCTTAAGATTTTAAAGAATAAAATTTAACTAAACTCACCACAAATGTCGTTTCTTTCCGAATCAAAATCGGCTGGATCTAAAATCGTAGAAACCGTATCAGTCCTTATAGTTGCCTTCAGATTCGGAGCCGAAGACATTTTCGCGAATATTTCCAAATGTTTTTCCAACAAAGGTACCACCAATTCGTTATCTTTAAGTTCGTTTTCGTTGAAAAGCTTCTCGAATTGTTTGGGTTGAATCTCGTCTTCGTTCTGCCCATTTTCTATGATCTCCTGGGGATTTACCCGGAGCTGCACTACCGCCATTGTGGTTACCGGCCATGTTTTGCTGTGATTCAGTGTCATCGTTTTTGTCGTTCGTAAATATATACAGCATGTCTCTAATAATTAATAATAAGATAGTGGTTAATTTTTAAAGAAAGAAGTAACAAGGTTTTGGGATATGGTGTGATCAAAACGAAGAGGCGCCAAACGTAAACAAATGGGTATCTTTAGAATACATTACTCCACGATCATCACAGTATTGATATCTAGTTAGCCTAGACCAGTTCCATGCATTTTTATTTTTTAGATTTTTTCTTAAGTGGGTCGTAGAAAAAATATGCTGCTCGACTCGTGTGGATTGTCCATATCGTACTTGATGCGAAATGGCCATCATATCCACACTAGTTGCACAAACTACTATTTCTATCAAAATATGCCCTTTTACATTTAAACACAACCTGCCAAATGTCAAATCAATGTATCCACCCATTTTAAAGTTATCGAATTAAAACATTCAAATTTTCAAAATTTCAACACCCTGTATTTCGAAAAGTAAATGTGCTAGACCCCTTAATCCTATCATTTTGTCCAATTTTACGAAAGGAATCTACATGCAAACGTTGTAATTACCCTTAACGTTCGAGATGCTTATACCATTTTTTGCGCGATCGTATTGAAATAAATTCCGAATAAAATAATTTAAATTTCTTCGAAATGAACGAAATGTCAAAAGTGACATTTATACTTCTCGATCAGTTTAAAATATATTTATATTTTCCTCAACTGAAAAAAAGTTTAAAATGTCGTAAATTTTCTCCCAACGAGGAGGTTATAAAATCTGAGGAGGTCTGGTTTGCAGAGCAAGAAGAAACATTGTTTTTGAAAGGTCTAGAGACGTTGCAGATTCGCAGTAATAAATGTATCCAATTAAGAGGAGAATATGTTGAGTAAGAAAATATTTTGACATCGAAATTTTGTTTGGTTCTATAGTAGGCTAAGATTTTTTCAATATACATGTATATATTTAAAATCTTTGATCGTGGAGAAAGTATAGTCTGCTACTCGGTTAGAATATACTATTCTATATAGTAAGTACTCATAACGCACTGCGCAGTTGTTTACGTTGGTACTTCTTGATTTTGAATCACCTGTCGGCTTAAGATTTAGTAATATTGATAGTTTTATGGTGGAAGGATTAGTTTTATGAATTTGCATGAAGCCACAAAAAAAACTGCACTTTTCTAAGTTTGAGATGAGATTGAATCTTAAATTTGGAAAAATATAATGAAAACAAAACGTTTTTGGGGAAATAACCAAGACAAAAGCAAATTATTGGCAATTTTAACTTTGAAAGACTTTTATTTTTGTATTAAAGCCCCATTTGGGGTGTTTATAAACCGAAACAAAAATGAAGTTTATCAAAACTAAAGACGTTTTAACGACTTTGAGACAGAACTGTAACCAACAGGGTTAATACAGGGTGTTGTGGACAATTCCTTATTCAATTTCTCTATAAATATATGTGATCAATAAGATACAGAAAAGATTGTACAGTTTGAAGAAAAATTAGAATGAAAAATCTTTCAGTTATGTAAATAACCGTCTTTATCATATTCGGAGATGCAATTTGGCTACTTACTTGGAATATTTTAGTATTCTTGACTTTATCCGATGTCGATATCTTGCAAATAATACCTGAAACAGAAATATTGAATTTAGACATACGTTTCCTTGAAAAATTTATGCTGAAAAGTTGAAAACAGAACGTCAAATGGTGAACGAACAAAGAGAAAAAGGTTTAATTCTTTTTATGTCCACAGAAATATTTTTAATTTCGGCAAAATATTTACCTTGTTTAGAGATGAGCGTAAAATTAAGCAAATTAATATTCATTTACGCTTATTAAGTTATTTAATGATATCGCCAACGTTTTTCAGCTGCTAGAAATAAAAAGAGCCAAACCTATTGAGCTCGGGTTCATTAAAACATCAACTATACGTTTTGCAACGAAATTCCCAATTTAATTACAAAGAATTATAAAAAAAATAACTCGTGTATAAAGCTTTATCTACAGTGCTTTTCAGATAAAAGTATCCACCTTTAATAACTTTTGTAATACTGGTATTTAAAAAAAATCCAAAAACACGTCAATTTATGTTGGAAGGGGCAAGCATTATGGCTTATTTAAACCTACTGGAAAAGCCACCCCCTCACCCCTAGCAGCA
>CAJUYI010004265.1:0-19209 GCA_910591695.1 Galerucella pusilla
GATTTTAATATATTTTATTGTATTAACATTAATCAGAAAATAAAAGTATAAAAACAAGACATTTTATTTGTAATTATAAAGCCTTCAGGCTTAAAAATACATAAAAATAAATTTATACAACGAACTTATAAAAACCAAAATGGACACTTTCAACCTATAAATATCAAATTAGTGAAACTTTACTAATAATATCACCTATATCATAATATCACAATAATAGAAGTCTTTTTAACCTTGATAATTAAGTATGTAGTTAAATGGCAAAATTATACAGTGTGGAAACCACTTATGGAATAAAACTCTTTATGTCATTATTTTAAAAAATTATAAAAAATGCCGAGACATGTCAACTTTTGAATTGAGTTGTGCGTTATGTAAACATAAATGTAAATATACAGGGTGATTCACGCAAGTGTGCCATAGTCGGTGTTTTTTTTTAATGAAACACCCTGTATATTTGCATATTTTTGAAATCCTCTTAATGAACCGATTCCAACAAACTAAATAATGTATGGTCAATTATGAATTATACAGGGTGAAATTTTTATTTTTACAGTTATTTAACACATACCTACATAAAATACCTGATGTATTTGATTTTAATATATACATTAAAATAAATGTTCAAAATGTTCTCCACCTAGTTGTTGGCAATAGCACAGTCTCCTATAAAATTCCTCCTTAACTTTGTTTAAAGTTTGAGGTGAAATATTCCGTATTTCTGTAGTTATCCTATCTTTGAGGTCTACAATGCTAGTTGGTTGTGTTGCATGTACTTTGTTCTTGAGATAACTCCACAGAAAAAAATCTAACTGCGTAAGTCTGGCGATCTAGCTGGCCACTAAATAGTACCTCTTCGTCCAATCCATTTATTGGGGAATATTTCATCTAAGGGCGAGTTGTACCAAACACCTAAACTCTGTTTAATGATAACTGATGTTTAGACTGTGACTGATTGATGTATTTATTATCAACATTTACAATAGTCTAAACATCAGCTATCATTAAACCGAGATTAGTTGTCTGGTACAACTCGCCCTAAATCAGTTCTTACCATTAAAGCATAATGGGGTGTTGCCCCGTCTTGCTAGTACCAAACATTTTCATTCGGTAAGCTAGGATCTATTACGTTGGGATATAAGTTTGCCAACGCAGGAATAACTTCATTTGTAAGCATATTTAAATATTTTTCAGCTGTCAAATTTCCATCTATAAATATAGGCAGTTTTTAGGTATTTATGATAAAATTCATGGGCGTAGCAGGTTTTGTTTAATATACAAATACGTCTAATAATTAATTAGTTAGTTTAGATTTTTGATAAATCCATATTTAGCTAATTTAAAAAAGTACCAATATTTCAAGTGTAATAAATTATTAATTTTAAAATTTCACCCTGTATAATTCATAATTGACCATACATTATTTAGTTTGTTGGAATCGGTTCATTAAGAGGATTTCAAAAATATTCAAATATACAGCGTGTTTCATTAAAGAAAACAACACCGACTATGGCATACTTGCGTGAATTACCCTGTACATCTACGACTACACAAAGAAACAGTCGATAAGAAACGGGGCACACTATTTTCAAAACAGTTCCAAAACTCAATTCAAAAGTTGACGTGTCTCGGCATTTTTTATAATTTTCTAAAATAATGAGAAAGAATTTTATTCCATAAGTGGTTTCCACACTATATGTATGTTCTATTTTGACCATTTTTCAATAACCTATATCATAAGTAAGAGCAATTAAGCAGAATGTAAAGTGGTTTCGGACTCCATTCTTCCTTTTTTCATTTTATCTACAACTACACAAAGAAACAGTCAATAAGAAACGGGGCACACTATTTTTAAAACAGTTCCAGAACTAAAAACTCACTTTCATATACTATTTACACTTTCCATCAAAAACAAATTTGACAGTTTAAGATAAAAATGCTGCCATTGCGCATGTTTCTTAATTTCAGAACTTTCGATACTCGCTATCAAGCAAGAACCGTTTGAACGGTAATTTTACTGGTCCATGAACGGGATGGAACAGAGAACTGATAGTTTAGTAATCGAGAATTCTGAACCAGTAATTTCAGGTGGTTGGAACGATTTTTTTAACTGCGCATGTGCATTAGTAATATTACTGTTGGTTGGAACGAACCTAATAAGTCATTTAAACATTTTTTTGTTGGATTTGGATTTTCATTGAAAAAGGCGCTTCTTTCTGTATACCTATCTTTTTGCAAATTTTAAGCAGTACACAAATTAAAGTTGCAATTCTCGAGAATTTAAATGTGTTAGTTGGGACGATGGAGTTTTATTGGAAAATCGGGAGGACTGGCAACCCTAGTTACTATAATCGCTCAATAAAGAAGAATACTACGTTTATTACTATTGCAAAAGCACTATAGGTTAAAAAATATAAACTACTATTACCTAATTGTTTTGGTTTTATTTTTAGCCTGCGATTCGATACCCAATCGTAATACACTCCCGCTCGGTTATTTGATGTCGTAAAGTGTACCCGTGCTGCCTGCTGCTTCGTTATCAGAAATTCGAGTGGAATTGTCAAGGTCGTCGCCGTTGTTACGGTTTTGACGATAGAATCGTTTTCGTTAATATATTAACAAAATGGATACTGCATACACTGAAAAATGTGCTTAGAGTTAATAAAATAATAATGAATATATATCGATTAAAAAAATATTATAACGAATTTAAAAAATTATTTATAGGTGATATCGGAAGGGGAAACTACTGGCGACTAGATTAGATTAGATTAGAATTGGAGTGGCTCTTTGTCCTATCCCACTGCGACCTTTGCAGATCCATTGTGGTCCTCCCCATATTTAAAGCTCGATACCTAGCTTTATTCTTTTTATTAGACTTAATAGCCTGGATACCGCGTAGCTCTCTGTCCTCGGTTTTTCTTCTCCGAATAAGTGAAACCGCACCCTTGCTAGGCCTTCGCACCTACAGAGTATGTGCTCCGCGCTTTCGTCTTCTTCCTGGCTGAATCTGCATCTGCCAGTTCAATTGTGTGCATATGTTTCCTCAGCCTACAATGCCCGGTCAGCAATTACACCATAATTCTAGTAGTTTCTCGACTTTGACATAGTAGGTCGTGTGACAGTTTCACCGAAGGGCTTTTAAGGAATAATTTTGCGTGCCTTTGTCCTGGGGTTTCATACCACCAGCGCAACGCCTGGTTGTTTATCTATTTGTGGATGCTCTCTTTACTTAGGCATTTAGAAATTCCACAGGAAGGTTCTGGCCCTATCATGACCTCCGTTGCTCCCTGCTTGGCCTTTTCATTGCCTTTTATTCCTTGGTGGCCTGGTACCCAGGCTAGGGTCACTCTATTATGACTACCTAGTCTGTTGAGGGCCTTGCGACACTCCCACACCAGATTTGATGTTATCCTATATGAGCGTATCGTCTTAAGTGCTGCTGCTGTCGGAGTAGATGACGATTCTTTGGTTGTCCACCTCCTGTCACATCAACTCTTCTGCACAGCATTGCACCGCCATTACCTCTGCCTGGAAGACAGTAGCATATTTCCCTAGATCGTAATCTTCTCTTGTACCCCATATATTCCGGCTCCTTCTCCAGAGTCTGTTTTAGAGCCACCAGTTGAGATTTGCTGTTATAGGAGGCCCTGCTTTCCAGTATTTTTTCTCTGGAATTTGAACTGTGTATTCGTTTTTAAAGCTTTTTTGTGGGGCAATCTGATCCATTGGCATTCCCAGTATTGGATCTGCCTTTATTTTTTCATGTAGCTCTTTGTAGACCTTACCGTGTTCTTGGCTTATCGGAGGAGGTCCCTGTAATAATATGTGACTGACAGATCTTGCATTTCCTTGAATTAGGATATGTAGTGGTGGTAGGTTTAGTATTACCTCCAGAGCCGTAGTCGGAGTCGTTGGCCCCTGTGATACTTAAGCAGGCCTGGCTTTGAATACCACTTAGCTACCTCTGCGCTCCAATCTGCAGTGTCCTGCGCCACCTGACAACTGATCCATAGGTTTTCATTGGCCTCACAACCTGTGTATATAATCATTTGGTCATGTTGGGATTTTATCCCCAGCTCTCCCACACATTTGCCTGCACCTTCCAAGAACGATTCTGGCCTTGTGTGTGGTTTTTTCGATGTGGGAGCTTCTGGTCAAAAAATATTACTCCAAGGTATTTAACTTTTTTCGCAAATGGAATTTCCACTCTGTTAATTTGCGGCTTTTGTAGTCCTTGCAATTTTGTATTTTTTGTAAACGGTACCAGTGTAGTTTTGTGGGGATTCACTGCCAGTTCTTCTTCCCCACACCAGCCACTCACTATATCAAGCGCCATTTGGGCGCGGTCTGATATTGTGTTTGGATACCGTCCTCTTATGACAAGATCGTCCGCGTACCCCAGGCACTGAATACCTTCGTCTGACAGCCGTACTAGAAGCGTATCTACTAGAATCGCCCACAACAGGGGTGATAAATCGCCTCCTTGAGGACAACCTCTTTCCACCCCCCGCTGTGATTGTTGCCTCCCCCAGGGTGGATGTGATTATTCCATTCCCTAGATTGGCTGCAAGCCACCCGCAGATGATGGGTTCGACCCCTCTTCTTTCCATACACCTTGTTATAGATATTAGAGAAGCATTATTGAATGTTCCTTCTATATCCAGAAAAGTAGCTACTGCTATTTCCTTGTCGTCTATCGACTTGGACAGTAGCCTGTTAAAATCGTCCAGAGCCAAGTTTGATGACTTACCCTGTTGATACGCATACTGACTCTCGCTTAGAGGGTGCATTTTCAGAGCGTTGTCCTTTATGTACCTATCCACTAGCTTTTACAGAGTCTCAATCAGAAAAACCGTTGGGCTAATTGGGGCGTTTGATCAGAAATTCTACCTGCATTCGGAAGGTAGATGACCTTCACCTTCCTCCATATTACCGGAGTATGTTTAAAAGCTAAGCAAGCCTTCAAGATCTTACTTAGTTGTGGCGCTAACAACTCTTCACCCCTCTGCAGTAGGACCGGATAGATTCCATCCTCCCCCGGTGATTTAAAGGGTTGGAATTCGTCTATGGCCCATCTTATTTTATCTGGTCTTGTGATGGCATTGGCATTCTGTCAGTTTTCCCTACTAGGTCTACCTGCCCCTTGGGGATTGCTGACTACCTCCTGCCGACTTAGATCAATGGTGGCTCCTGGAAAGTGTGCTTTTGTCAACAACTCCAAGCTTTGCTGTGCCTTTTCTGCATAGTCTCCGTCCATTTCCTTGAGGAGACTCACCTTGTCATTAGAGCCCTCCTTGGCCAGAACTTTGTGGATTCGGGAGCATTCTGTGGTCTCTAGAACATTCCCACAGAATCTTCTCCATGAGTCCCTTTTGGCCTTTCGGATCTTCTTATTATATAGAGTAAGCTTACTTCTGTATAGGTCCCAGTTTTAATAGAGTTTGCCTCTATTAAATAACCTTCTCACCTCGGTTCTTAATCCCTCTAAGTAATTGTTATACCAAACTGTGTGCCCTTTTCGTTGCCTTGTTCGTTCTGGCAGTCTTCTCGGTAGGCATTCAAAATTGCCTCATTAACCTGGTCAACTGCCACTTCCAGAATTTCTTTACCTTTTATAGTGATTGTCCCTTCCTTAAGTGACTCTCTGAGGGATTTTTCATATCCTTCCCAGTTCGTCTCTCTTGGATTTCTGAACTTGCTCACTATTAGGGTCTTATATGCCTGTGATCGGAATACGATGGTTCTTGTGAAACCCGCCAAGCTATTATGTTATGTTATGTTATTACTTATTCTGTTGGTACTCAAGGTCAGGTCTAATACCTCTTTCCTAACTTTTGTGACAAAATTAGGTTCTGTACCTGTATTGGCAATAAATAACCCTTCCCTAAGTATGAATTCATGAAATGACTTACCTCTTTTGTTGATGTCAGTACTGGCCCAGATGGTATGGTGGGCGTTGGCATCGCATCCTACTATAAGCTGCATGTCCCTCTCTCAGCAATAGTCTACGGCTGCCCTTAATACCTGTGGAGGACATGTTGGCTCGTCTCCTAGACAGTAGGCAGAACAGATGACTACTCTCTTCATCCCGCCCTGTGATTGGTATGAAAGGACTCCTATAACAAAATCCCCGGAGCATAACCCCGAGATTAGTACACAATTAACCCTTTCACTTTGTATTATACATGCTTTTGACCTTAATGCTGGCTTATGGTAGAGTAACGTACCTGTTAGTTGTTTGAGGCCTGCTATGGTCCTTCCATGTACCCAGGGTTCCTGCAGAAGGGCCACATCTATGCCTTTTTTTTCCACCTTCGACACAGCACGGCACCGGCAGCCTTGGCGTGTTGAAGGTTGGCCTGCAGGAACCTAATGCTGTCCCCTGGGTTGAAGACGAGGAGTCTTCTTTGGGCTCTGTGACCATGGTTGGTTCCCCCTACTCAATTGCTTCAGCCTCCTCCTTGACAGGTGACGGTCTTTTGAGAGGGCTTGTGCCACTCTGTGGGTCGGCTTTTCCAGGTCTAACCTATATAGAAGATCCCCCTTCTTCTTCCCCTTCTTTGGCACTGGGCCTTTCCTCGACGCCCCTAGACCTGCTCTTACTGCCTGTGGAGAGGGCTCCTTGGTGGTTGTGCCTGTTTCCTGTGCCTTTGGACTTGGGTTCTCGCTGCTTGACCGTGAAATTAATTCGGCCCATTCCGTAGTAAGGACTCATGTCCAGCCTTTTGATCTCCTCAAAGGATACCTCATTCATGGAGAAAATCCACATCTGCCCCTCTTCCATCGGGGTGTTTCCCCAGATGGTCCAGAGCGATGTTTTTAGCTTCCGGTTGATCACCTTCAGACTGTTTATGATCCGTTTCCCCTCCAATCTCTCACCATCCTCGTCTGGGACATAAACGTAGCAGGCAGCTGCCGGCTGTTCCCCCGAAGGGTCCTGAGACTTGCTTTATCCCTGGAACCAGCGAAGGAACCACTCCCACCAACCAGTCAGCGCTCGCCATGTCCGCGCAGGTAATTAGAAGGTACCAGGGTTTTTGTCAATCTCACTTGAGGTCCGTCATCTGCCACCTCCTCGTATGCTGGACAGCTTTAAGCCTATCCGACTCCATCTGGCTGTTAGGATAACCTTCCTCCACTATGGCTACCCTCTCCGACGAGGCAGCATCCCGGAAGGACGGTTTATCTTCCGTTCTGAGCCTTTTGTCACGGGTCTTGCCTGTGGAGGGGTTGTCCCTTGTGATCTGGGGTGCTTTTTCACCTCTACCGTAGCTTCCGTAGGGCGCTTTTGCGCCTCTACTTTGGCTTTGGACAGGTGCTCTCCTTGATTACAGCCTTTTTGGCAGCAGCGTTATCAAGGCCCTCTTTCATCAGAGCCTGCATCCTTTTCTTGGATGCTCCCGAAAGTCTGGCTTCGCGGAGATGCTCTTGCGACATACGGTCCACCTCTTCCAGCTAGTTCGCTTTAAAGCTCACCTTCCGTTGACCGCCTTCCTTAGTCACCTCTGAAGACGTGCTAGCTACGACGGCTTCTTCAGCCTTGTCGATGCTGGTCGTCTTCATGGTGCCTATTTTTTCTTCAATTTTTTTTGTGGATCCATATAAATTCCACGAGTAGCTAGGGAAGTTTTTGTCCACCTCCTCAGAGCCCCACATGAGGAGGTAAGGCTGGGATACAAAGGGGTTTCGCCTGGTGCCCCCAGGGGACCGATCGAGGCCACATTCCCCGTGACCATCCAGTACATCGGCACGGTACCTTCGCACCTTCACTTGGGGGAGCTGGAACTTAAAATTTTGATAGTCAGTAAAAGACAATTGGTTGAGTGGTTGCCCTTATGAATATTGGGTTTGTGTTAGTAACGTACGTCTTTGGGGGTTGTTTTTAATAGTAATTGCGATATTTCCGTGAATGACTCTGAATTGTTATGGAATCTGCAAGTATGTGAACGGAGGTTTCTCTCTACATTTCACAGAATATATATTCTTCCTGTTACAGTATTATGAGCTTTTCAGGACACCTTGCAAAGCTCTTTGTGCAGTTTTACTCTAGCATAGACATTCATTTGTTTTACATCTACATTTTAATGTAGAAATTTCATTATTCGAAACTTTCAGACAATAACAATAACCGAAACGACTATATTTGGCTGTAATAAGATGGTGCTCCACCTCACTATACGCGGGCGGTGAGGCAATACCTAAATAATGTGTTTCCCAGAAGATGGATTGGAAGGCGTGGTTTTATCGAGTAATTATCGTGATCACCCGAAATCAATCCCTTGGACTATTTCCTGTGGGGTAACTTGAAAAACCTCGTTTATAAAACAAAACCTGCCAATATTCAGGAATTGGAAAATAGGATTACCACAAAGATAAGAAAAATTGAGCGGTTAGGGATTTTGCAAGATGTATGGCAAAGTTTTAAAATCGCATGGCATATTGTATTGAAGAAAATGGGCAACATTTTGAGCATCTGGTGTGATCTACTCTACTACATGTTTTCTAAAATCCCTAATTTTTCACTAGGTACTCAAATGCGGACATATTTATAACATGAAACGAACATTTGAAAATTTATCTTAAGTTGCTGTAGGTTTTCTGTACCATGATTTGGATAAATCTTCTACTGCATCAGTTTCGTCAAACTTTTCTCTTATTAACTGACTTTGTTTATTATTAGGATATAAATTATTAATGATTCAAATTGAAAGAGTTTATTCCAAATGTATTATTTTAACTTTGGCAAAGATAATGTAAATGTAGCTATAAATAATTATGGCATTTAGGTATGAGGAGCATTAGCATCCACTGACAGCCAGGCTCTGCTTAAAGCAGTCAGTAATCCAACAACTAGGTCTACACGAATGGAAAACTGTAAAAAATCCTGGCAAGTGACAACAAAATGTCTTTAATATGGGTGCTTGCAGGTCGAGTTGCAGGTAATTAAATGGCGGACCAGTTAGTTAAAGAAGGTTCTAAAGGAGGATTTATAGGTCCGCAACCGTTTTGTGGATTCATTATAAGAGGGGAAATCGGAAACCGGCTAGATAGGTCGACTCAAGGACACCTCCATACAAAGAGTTTATTGAACAAGGTAGACAATGAACTCTCCACCAGTTTATTGACACTGGGTAGGAGACATTTGAAGACAATTACCGACCTGGTGACGACACTGCACCCTGAGGAAACATCTGCACAAATTGCGTAAAGTAAGTAAGTATGCAGGAAATGTGAACTCTATGATGAAACATCTACTTACATACTCTGCTTCTGCGAGATTTTACAAGGACTCAGTCCGAAGCACTTTGTAGAGGAACCATTACAACAACAGAAAATTCCACCAGTCAAACTAGTGGCCTATATAGAAGACACGAAGCTACTGGAATGGAAGTAGATAACATGAGATTTAGTTGAAGTGACTGGGCTGTTGAGCACAGCCCAATCGAATGAATGAATGAAATGAGCATTACATGAGAAATATCCAGTACTCCTTGACGATTTCAAAAGGAAAAAAAAATATGGGCTGATCCATTTGAAAAAAAATTTCATTATTATTTCAAGAAAAGGAAAGATCTGACAACAATGTAAATACCCCCATAATATCGGCCGTATCACAAGATCCTTGCACACCAAAATATATTATATTATAAAAATCATGCGATCCGGCGTACCACACTTAAAACTCATTCTGTATAATGCCCTATTGGCTATGCATTATTTTTTAACAATTATGCACCAACAACATGAATGAAAACACTTACTATTATACGTGTTTAAAAAATTAATTTTTAAAAATTCGAAATTGAAAATTGCATTGAAAAAATAATAATAATATACAAATTAAAAAGTAACTATAATAAAAAAATAACGATTCGTTCATAGCAAAATGTTTTAATTTATTAATTCACTGTTCTTCATTTGATTTTGATAATTCAGAAATAGCTATTACGGGATGCCGGATCAATGAATGACTACATTTAATTGGATTTTTATTGTATGATTGACCTCACTCCTTGCGTTAATTGTTAGTCTCTTGAATAATAGCCGGAATTTAATATACCAGGCCTTTAAAAAATTTATTAAATACTGCTTGTTCGAAATAATTGGAAAATAGGAATTTTTCACTATGGTGTACTTTGATATTAAATAGTATATTGTGAAAAGGGATGAAACAAGACGGGTTCAGATGAGGGTGAAGTTGCCCGAGCGAAGCAAGCTGGCATTACCCAGTCTAAATGCCGTGCCACACATATTTTTTATATAATTTAATGTCTTGAAGCCAATTGGAAGTAGATATTTTCTGACTTATAGCGAAAAATACTTGTTTATGCAACAGGTGTGTAAAGTAACTTTACACACGAATTGCGTACAATATATTTATCAAAAACAGAAATTTTCTTCACGCACTAATTCGTAAAGTAAGCTTAATGCTGTCGTAACAATAGTAGGTACCTACATGGTACCTGTTTCGTTTTCTGAAAATAATTATTATTGCTTACCCTCTATCTAAGTTAAAATGTTTTGATTGTCAAATTCAATACACGAAGATATGTTAGTTATTCTCTCACATGCATTTTATGAAAACTGTTGGAAAAGATAATAAACAAACTACTTTTGTATGGTACCTATATTGAAAAATAACATCTAATAACTGAAAATCAGAACTAATTGTTCACCTGTCAATATCTTGTCATTTAAGACTCAGACAAACAAATCCTGATTGCAGTATCAGCTTGCGGTATCAGCTCCGATGTAATATCGGAATACATAGGCAAATCCGTGTAGAAAAAAGTTTTCTGATCACTGGAAAGATCTAGTAAGACCAAAACAATCAAAGAAACTCCGGCGAAACTACAATCAGGTGAAAACAAATGAATGCCTTAGCCGGAGTGAAACTGCACTAAGAGCTAATACTGGAGCAGCAAGAATGTAGATTCTGTGGAATGTAGAAGGAAACCTTCATTCAAATACTTGCGGATTGCAGGAGCCTACTGAAAAGAAGAGGGACAATTTTCTAAAGTGAAGCCTGCGAATATCCTAAAATTCCTTAGAGAAATAAGTCTAAAGTCTTCTGAGACTTTCCTAAGGAACTGATATACATAGGAAAACGTTCTATAGGTAGATACGCAAAGCTAATGGAGTAGACAGACGTAGTCGTGTGCAGATTCTGTCACCTAGAGTAGGAAACTGTAGAAAACACCCTATGCCAATGAACCTGTCTTGTAAATGTGTGGTTTCTTGGATTTATAAGCCTCCGGCAAGAAACTATATGAAAGGTTCAAGAAGCTGGTTGGTTATATCAAGAGTCGTACTGGGGAATTTATTCTAGATTCAGCCACCTCATAAAATCTATTGTTGAATTTGGACGTAGAGCTTTCTTAAAATTGAATTTAATTTCAATTATGCAATACAATAAAAATTTCAGTATGTAATTTTCCAGCTTTCAAAATTTTTAATCAATGAGAAAACCATATGGAAGTGTTGATTACATATGAAAAAAGTAATTTCATTGGATGCAATTCACGTGAAGTGTAAACAGAACTTTTAGAATCAGTAATTTGAATTTTACCTTTCAACGGTTTATTTGTTTCAAAATACGTAGCTTTTGTATGATGTTTTACAAATGGAATTTATACATATCGAATGTAAATAGAGTGATTGAAAAATAACAAACCTGCAATTAGTGAAATCAACATTTTGCTTTTATTTGAAAATTAATCGTATGAAACAAAACTGATTTAATTTATCATCAGTACATAAAAAATTATTTTCGCCCTGAAATAGTTATTTATGTACCAAGGACGAAAAACTGGCTACTATAGTCGAGCCTGTAAATTGAGCAGGCAACCGAGGCACTAAACAGTTCTTCGCCGAGGTGCATATTACATTTTTTCGTAGACCTTTACAATAAGTTGATGATAATGACAGTATAAATTATTATGTGATCATTCTCCATCTAAATAATGTGGATGTTCTGAGTGACGTCGATAGATAAATTTGTATTTGCCATATACGGCACCAGCTATTAGTGTATCAATATCGAACAAAAACGGACATCGAATTAATAGGTTCCGTTTTATACCCTCTGGGTACGGAACCCTAGCGAGACACTTCGTGTGTATCGTTGAAATCTTTGCTATGTTAAAGTGCGTGGTTAATATTGTCTGTTCCTACTTATCCAGTCTGCTTAATGACCGAAGGTTATATATGACGTCTCAGTGATCTTTTATATTTAATGATGTTACTGCTTGTAATTTATTTAATTCACATTTAAATTGTCGTTACTGTTATATTATGTCTTATCGATTCCCACTACACTATCCAGTTCTGTTAATATCGTTTGTCAAAGGCCTGGGGAAATCATCTGCTATTTGCATTCAGGGACTGTCGTTCTTCCAAAGGAACCATAAAATCGGTCTCTGGTCTCAAGGATACGTTTATAACGTTAAAATACACACTTTCAATGAAAGAATATTCAAAGTTTTTCATAGTTGAAGTAAAAAATAGTGTATAAAACATTATCCAATCTCTCGACTCCCCTCTCCAATATCCTAAAAATGTACTGCGTGTCTGACAGTTTAAGCTTTAAGTTAAGCTGTTTGTTCGTTTGTTTTAGTCAAAAGCGCTCTTATCGTGCGGTTTCAAAGGTCACTAACCATATGTATCAATTCAGAAGACACAGAGGTTACCAAAATGTGAGATTACAAACATACCCGGAGAAAAGAATGATGGTTGATGTCTCCTGCACGAATTGACGAATTTTCACTCCTACTTCGGGGTTTACACCAGCCGTGCGCAATCGTACCATGGCCATTAACGCAACCTCCTTGACGTACAGGTCCAGAGGGGTCAGACCAGTAATTAGTTCCATTGCTGCGGTTGGTGTTGTTCTCATGGCTCCTGTGATGTTTAAACAAGCCATTCGCTGTATTTGATATAATTTTTGGATGGCCGTTGCTTGTAGAACCTTCGGTTCCCATGCAATTGCTCCATACGTTAACATGGGTCTTATTATTGCAGTGTAGATCCAGGTGACCACACGGGGTGACAGACCCCATGTGCGTCCCACTGTCCTCCGACACTGCTCATAAGCCACATATGCTCTTTTTGCTCTGCTGTGTAGAGAGTTCCATGTTAGCTTCCTGTCGAGGGTAATACCAAGGTATTTCACCTCTTCCAAAAAGTTTAGTTTGCTTTTGAAGATTTCGGGATAAACTTCTTTTCCTGGTGAAAAGGACCATCTCAGTCTTTCTGGGATTAATCGACAGTGAGTGTTCCTTACACCATTTTTCAATTAATTTAAGCCCATCCTGCGATCTATCGCCCAGTGTGTTCAACAACAATACAATAGTTAAGAATTGGAATTGAGTAAATAGGAAAGGCTTAGCATGTGCTGTGAGTGAGGAGTGAAAACTTTTAAATTAGATAACATGATTATTTTTTTTATCAACAGTGATAGAAATGTATATTTAAAGAACAAAGAATAGAGAAATAGTGACCTCTTGGAAAACAGAAAAAGACCAACACTGTGGATGACAAAATAATTAAATATAATACAGTGATGTACGAAGCAAAAAGATAAAATAAACAAAGAGAGGTTGAAATGGAACTGGAATTTTTTACATCTTTTGGCTCAATTTTTTTTATTTCAATACTTGTATACTACTAACAAGGGGTAATTTACAAGGACAATCTAGTGAATCTTGAGAAGATTATGACTATCATCAAAAATATATTGTTCATTTATAGACATTTTCAATTAGTTCAAATACCTAGGACTGTGGACCAGGCTTAAGCTCGCGCCATAAATTTTGGTCGCATATAGAGAAACACATAAATAGACCCAGCTGATCAATTTCTGCAATTCGATGCATTTGCAATTTTATCGGTTTGGTGCCGTTTCTATTGCTTCTAGAGAGAAATCTAATTTATTTTGTGTTACCAACCAGCTAACTGTTTCCAACCAAAATGTACCATTTCAGCTGATCGCTGATTGTGGTGACTGAAGATTTGTCATTTGTGATTTGATAATCGATTGTGATGCACTTAGTTTTTCTCTGCGCTCTTCTTACTATCGCTATCTTCCTTTTAAATAATATTGAAATAACTTTGTATATTATGTTTGAATGAATTATATCTTGAGGTTAATATCTACTTTTTCTTTCTAATCTTGGTTATGTTGGCAGCAATGTTGCAATAACAAGAGAATTGCATGATGTGAAACAGCATGCAAGATTCATCATTTGCAATAGACTGATCTTGAAAGAACTTGCCGCAATTTCTTGCAAATTTTATTGCCTTATGTCAAGAGGCATTAGTGCGCATTGTACGTCTAATGTGAAACGCAACTTAATTTGCACTTACTCAAACTAACCAAATCTACTGACAAATTGGGATATTTCACCTTGCTGATTTGACCCTGAAGACTGCTACGTGTGTAGAGTACTTGAATGCAATAGAAGCGAAACTTCTTGGGAAAATGTGAAGGTACCTACTGTACATTTACGGCACCAAAAATCTTTATTAAAAATGACAAAATCTCGTGAATTTATTTTTCTATGAATACAATTCTTTTCTACGTGTGTGCTGAGGTGCTTTTTTGGGACTTATTCTTCTATTTTCGCTCTCGTCACAAAATCTTTTTGGAAATGTCCAAAAAAGATTCCCCCGAATATTTGAGCTCCTAATACTTACTCACCCAAAGCGTTGAAATATTTCCCATTCAAAAAACACCTAAACTTTGATGATTTTTATATTGTTCTAGAGTGAGATTTACTCGGGAATGAAAGCTCTACAAAATTGCTTAGTGTGACGAGCATCTAATAGTCTTGGGCTACTAAAACTCATTTTCTGCTCTTGTACTATTTACGAGCATGTAATTTAAGGAGATGAGTATTGCCATTTAACTGCCAGTTCTATGTATGACATTAGTAAGATGGAGGCAGATGGTAAGCTTCAACAATGTCGAGCTACTTTGTAGCTGAAAACCATTTTTTTACAATTTTCCATTACAATCTAATATTTTCTCTTCTCTGTAGTTCTGTAATTTATGATTTTTATACACTTTTAAGATATTTTTTTTTATTGGTAAACCATTTTAACTATTTAAAGCACGCCCCAGCGTGTTTAAATCGAACTTTTTAGCACGCGCGTGTTTTAAAGTTACCGTGGCAACATCAACAACTCGAGAAACGAAGTCTAAATCTATGGTCTAAATCATGTCTAAATGTCAATTTTTTTATTATTGATCTGACAGGAGTAGTTTGTAACGTCAAAACTTTTATTCGAACGATATTTAACAATGTCAAATTTATAAATTAAAATGGAAAGTGCCGTTGGTATTGTTTGAAATATTAATATTTCCATTTTTCAAATCTTAGGAAATGGTATTTAAATTAATACTATTCACATTCACAGAACTCAATAAGGTTGAACTTCCATCAAAATACAAATTAGTTTATGTTTTTCTCATTTCCATGACAACGCAAGGTGTACATCATATACGTCACGAATTCAACCATTTGACATTTAGTTGACGTTTCCATCTATGATTTCCATTTCTTATTGTTGTAGTAGTTATAGACCGGTATTTATAATTTCAAAGTGCACCAATAAAAAAAAATTTCGTAAAGTATTCGTGGATAACTGGTCTTTAAAACACTTGCTCTATTTCGAGCACTCCGGCTTCGCCGTCGTGCTACAAAAATCGCGCGTGTTTTAAAGACCTTAATATCCACTTATACTTTAATATACTATTTTTGTCTATTGAAGCTAACAAAAATTTTTTGAAACATACCTGTCGTGATCCTGTTACGATCAACAAAACTAGCCTGACTTTTTTTAAATTCATATAACAGGATGAAAAAACTTCACTTTGGAAAAAATTATTTATTTAAATCTCCGTCTATCTAAAGTGCATTCTCGTGAACAGCATATTGTGATTAAGAATAATAAACAAAATATTTAATTGAATATTTCAAATCTGATAACGCTATATTATTTATCATAGTTTAAATATTCAAATGAAAATCATGGTATATCCTTTTTCAGGTGTATACTATTCAATGATTGAATTCAAGAAAATTACGATTTTCGACGATTTTCAATTATTATTAAAAATTCATTAAACTTCATGGGTTGAAGATACAGTGGAAGGACTCTTTTGATTCAAAATTGTCTGAAAAATTTAAAAAACAATAATTAATTGCAAACAATTTTTTTTGCGCGATCGATCTTTTTTGTTTATTTACAGCATCGGTTGATAGGACGGTAGGTTGTGTTTACTGGTTTCTAAGTATAACACGTCGGTAAGTGATTTACTTACCGGCGTTCAGACGTCGGTAAGTAAATTACTTACTGATGTCTTAGCCCTACATACATTTAAGTGGTCCTAAATAATATATATTACTTCATTCATTAAACAAAAGGAACAAAAAAAATAAGATCTATATTTTTTAATTAACAGAACCGATCATAACCATATAAAAAGTAATAAATAGCATGCAAACAATTTCACCAAAATGCAAATTATATTTTAAACTGATCGAGAAGTATAAATGTCACTTTTGACATTTCATTCATTTCGAATAAATTTAAATTATTTTATTCGAAATTTATTTCAATAGGTACGATTGCGCAATCGAACGTTAAGGATAATACCGGTCTCCAGCAAAATTGGAGGCTTCGCTACGCTCAGCTTCCAAACATTGCTGTCGACAACAACCCTTACCGTCCTAAATACTTAATATACTATTTCAGCATTTTTAATTTTTCGTATTTTTAAAAAAAGCCGAATATATCAAGTGTCATTATACACTTTTATAATCAGTAGAGCCTCCTGGACATTGAAAAAAAATTTAAAATCAAAACAACTCTGCAAACGAATGCACCACTGTGTCCTGCACAAAATCTGGTATTTTTCCAAATATTTTGAAATAAACCTAAATTTAAAATTTTCCATTCAAATAATTGCATAATTTTTGGATAATTTTTAAAACAAATGGCCGCCTGCACCAATGGTCGACGTCTACACTTTCGAAAAAGCCAGGAGGGCTACTAAAATAAAATACCATTATATATTCATATGATGCGATTTTTAAGATCTTATAAATTTAAGATCGTGGTGAGTGAGTGAAATCGAATATCCCTACACACAAAAAACATAGGATTGTGTTTAGGTGACCTTGAGGCCATGGGTGTATAGATCGTACTATCGAAAGGTCTGGAAAACCCTTCAAAAATCCTTGTACGAATACTGCAAAATGTGGAGGTGCTCCACATAGGTTTTCTGATGTTAGACTAAATAACTCGAAGTTCAACCGTTCAATCGTTGAGTCGATAGTACTAATTCATTGATCGAACCGTGCCACAACTGTGGCATGTAGAATCATATCAGCCCATGTGTGGGGGTAATTTATGAACATTTGAATTTAAAATGTCATGTCTTGGGAAGCTGGCTTGAAATTATGCTAAATATTCCAGATGAATTCGGCAATTTGAAAAAAGAAACGTTGCTCTTCCACATTTTTGGGGTAAGACGTATTTGGATGAGGGATATCGTGGTAGATGTGGACGACGTGGTTCAATGGAATGGCCAGATCTACCTCACACTTTTGAATTTTCCTCTGTGGGGTATATTAAACTGAAGATTTACAACATATTGATACAGAATATAGTGCTATTTCCGGAGACATATTTAAAAAACTACGTTTTTCCAACTAGGATACTTTACTGCGAGGAAATAAATGGAGTTTGCTTTTAGCAACTATTAAAGTAGATTCTTCAATCTGTGTTTAATATCATACTGAATGGAATTTAATCTTTAATGTTTACTAATAAGCCATTAAAACTGCCATGAATTGCCATGCCATGAACAAAATTAGTATCATAGAATAGATTTTTCCGATGCATTTAAAAAGAGTTGTCGCTTGCCATAGGGTACCATTTGGAATTATTGGTCACAATGATCTTGTGACGTCATCTTTCATCACTACTATATAGGGAACTTTACAACCCTTGATAATCAGATTCCAAATTTCTCTAGTTTATGTATAAAATCGTTACAAAGAGAGGGGAGGAGACTTTTGAATGGTACATTATATTTTTTTGTGTCCTAGTTTTCGGAATCGAATAGCTACTGCGGTTTCCCTGCAAAAGCTAATCGAAGAAGGTAGAGATGTAAATGTTATAAGTGAATCGTTAAAAGGAAGCTTCATGCAGCTAGGGATAATTAAGGGATAATTATACGTTCACCATTGGAACGCACATCAGCAGCAAGATAGGTGGCGTCCATTAATTACGTGAGGTGTTCAGGGGGGAGGGAATCGAGCCGATACTCACCAAATCTCACTTGGGGGGTCTTGGTAAATATGACGTAATTTTTTTTCTATCATAAAACGATGTAAAATTGCGTCGGTTAAATTAAAATTAGATCGTGTCTTGAATGAAATGAGAAACAAAAATATTAAAAAATCTCACGTAAGATTAGGGAGAGTGTCGAGAAAAATCTTTCTACATCTCACCAAGAGGGAATTCGTTTTTTCAGTTTTCTCTGTCCCATATTGCAGTTAATAACAAAGTCTAATTTCAAAATAATTCACAAAAATAAAAAATATGACTTCCGATCCAATATTGATCTGCTTATACCAAATACAGTAATGAAACTCTTCCCACCTCGGTGTGTAATATACGATTGAAATTTGCAAATAAACAATTCAAAGAATGATTGCAATTTCGATGAAATAATTGTCGCTTCTTATAGGACTCCCAATCATTTGATCGTCAGTGTATAATTAGGTAGAGCATGTTTACTTATAATTATTATTATCAGTACGATATGTTGGATAGTTTGTTAGAAACTCCAATTTAACGCTAGTTGTGTAAAGCTCTGTATATGTTTTCATTAGTTTCGTTTATTCTCATTACCGCATTCTATATACCCATAACTGAATTAAAATGCAATTTCTCTCACCGATCAACAAAAATTGGTTTACCATTTACTGTTTATTACAATACAATATCCTAAATTTACCATTTCCCAATGAACAAACAGCAACATTTTATAATACGTTTAACCGAATAAAAACCGATTGTTGAAATACAACAAAATTTGATTACAAGTCTATACATATTTGTAGTATTATACCTCTTTCGGTACATGTTTTTGATGCCATTACGGTGTGAAGTTGGAATTCTGAATTATTCGCT
>CAJUYI010004266.1:0-19208 GCA_910591695.1 Galerucella pusilla
TTGAAATTATTTCGTTTAAATCGAAACAGGTCGATAGACATGTTACACCCCCTCTCCTCCGGGAAAAAAATGATTCGAAGAATTATTTTTTTATTTAAAAAAAGGTTAATAAGATGAAGGAGGGGTGAAGTATCAATGCAAAATCTATGTATAGGGTAGGTAGGGAAGGTAATTGTCAAAGGTAGCGGTAAGGTAGTTTTGTCATCTTGTGATAATCATGTCGTTATGTCATCGGATAAGGCAAAGCATACACTGAGAACGAAAGGTAACGATAGGGTGCGATAAGTTCTCAGTGTATATAACGATAAGGTAAGGTAAGGTACGGTAGGTAGTGTTTTGATAAAACGCTGGTATCTCAGATTCGCAATTCCAGCAAATACCAAACAAATGTCTCCGTGGAGACACAAAAATAAACACGGGGAGTGATGTCAGCCTAAAATTGATTCAGAATATAATTCCGTCGGAATTCTAATTATTTCATAAATCAGCCTAATTTTCACCGAGCAAAGAGTAAAGATTTGTCATCAAGACGTCACCCAAGGTGAAATACTACTTAACCTAGCAAAAATTTTGGCATGGCGACAACACTAGTGTTCCATAAGGAACGGTTCTAAAATATCCGATAACGGTAGGTAGTTCACAAATTTCACAATATGGCAACAATATGTTAAGGAAGAGAGAGAAAAAATACATAGATATTTACTTCGAATCGGTAACGGTAAAAAGGAATTGACGATAAATGTGGTAATTCTGAAAGATATATCAAAGGTTGAAATAAGGGCGTTTGTGGCAGGAATAGTATGTGGCGACATAAGGAAAACATAAAATTGATAGACTTATCACATAATTAAACTAAAATAGGTACTAATTAAAAGACAGAAAGCACAAATAGAGGCCAGAAATAACAGCGCCCAATCGACAATCGGTGAGGTTGCCAGTTAGCGTCCACAGTAGCCATTGGCCATCGATCCGAAAGTCGATCCAGCTCTATATATTTCGTCCTTTGATATGCCTTCTTCTTAAATTGAAAAGATAATAAAAAATAAAATTACACCCATGATCCTGTCAGGAAATACGGTACATCGGTTAAGAACTGTATAAAAATGTGGCCAACCTGGTTGAACATTAAAAAACGACAAAAAACTAAGGAAGTATTGCCATTGAAGACAAGGGAGAGGGAAGAGATTGCAATGAAGAAATAGAGAGACTAAGCAGTCATTTTTTCAAACCTATTAGATTTGTATACCAAGCGCAATCCGCCACTCAGCAAAGGCAAACCCGGTTCAATTGGGGCCTAACGTCTTACGGTACGTCAATCGAGACTCTACGTTAAGTTGAAAAAGCAAAAGTATCATTTTATTGCTGAGAAATGATACGAAAAACTCGGGGAAACAAAAAGATATACAACAAAAAGGGGGACTAAAAATTTGAATGACGTAAAATCCATTTCCGCAATGGAGAGCTCTCACGGTGTCTAGCCGGTATTTTATTTTTTTTGTAACAGAATTAATGAGATGCGGGGTAAGAAAAGGAGCCGTTTTGTTCGGAGAACGGTATAAACTCCTACGTAGCTTGGTCTACTTCCTTTTCTACGCGGGGGGTAATATAATTGTGAACCAAGTTGAGTATGGAATTGGGACGGTAAGTAACACGTTATTCAAACGAAGAAAACTAAAATAATAATAATGGTTAACTGAAACACAATTGTACCGTTTTTTTGGGAGAACGATATCGAAACTCCATGTAAGACACGGTTTCTGAGATACGGGACTCTACGTTAAGTTAAAAAAGCAAAAAGAAACATTTTGTTGTTGACAAACGGTAATGAAACAGCAAAAGAAACCAAAAAAATTTAAATGACGTGAATTCCATTTCGAGGTAGGAAAAGGAG
This sequence comes from Galerucella pusilla, assembly GCA_910591695.1. Classification (NCBI taxonomy): domain Eukaryota; kingdom Metazoa; phylum Arthropoda; class Insecta; order Coleoptera; family Chrysomelidae; genus Galerucella; species Galerucella pusilla. The sequence continues at coordinate 1,892 of CAJUYI010004266.1, forward strand.
TTAGTGAGCAATGTCAGCGGTATTATCTTGTTCATGGTCTAAGTCATCCGGAAGGTTTTCGTCAACGTCAATAAATTGGTTTTTCAGATCTGAAACATGCCAATTTCCAAGATCATTACCTGAAAGGTCTTTGAGATTATGAACAAGTTTAGAAATTACTTTATGGACGATACACGGAATATATTTAGGAGCAAATTTTGCTGCAAAGTTATCATTTTTGGATGAAAGTACATAATTCTTTTTCCAAAGGCGGTCACCGACATGATATTCTACATCTCTTTTTCGTAAATTATAATACTTTGTGTTTCTGTCATGGGCTTGCTTAAGTTTTTTGCGTACATCAATATAAAGTTTAGGAAGAGTCTGTAAGTCATCAATCAGCTGCAATTTGTCTGCGTTATTGATTAAATTGTTAGCATTTTCGGAAATTACACCATAAAAATCTCCACTCAACGGTACGTTTCTGGCAAAATTCAAAAAAGCGGGAGAGTAACCTGTAACGTCATGTTTTGCGGTTCTTATAGCTTGTGCAACTTTATGTATTGATGCATCCCAATTTTTATGAGAGGAATTGTCATGAATGTAACAACGTAAGGCAGTAACTATGGTTTTATTGGTCCGTTCTGTATGATTAACTTGTGGGTGATAGCGTGCATTGTAGAAAATTTTTTGTACTTTATATTGATTCATCAAATTTTTGAAGAGGGAAGAGGTAAAGACTGTGCCATTATCGACGGAAAATATTTGCGGAGCTCCAAAAATAAGAAAAACTTGATTTTCGATAAATTTAACAATACCAGCAGCTGTGGCATTCTGCATAGGGTGAACAAGGCAAAATTTAGTAAACCAGTCTGTTATAACAAGAACAAATCTATTGCCATTTTTAGATCTGGGGTATGGACCTATTAAATCAGCCGAGATCCATTGCCAAGGGAAATTAATGTCTTTATACTGGCCCATTATACCAGCTTTAGGTAAATTTTGGGTTTTACAGGAAGAGCAAACGGAACATTTCTTGATATAACGAGATACAGTGCTTCTAAGTTTTGGCCAATAGTAGATTTCAGAAATTCGGGCGATGGTTTTAGAGATGCCGAGATGTGCACTAGTTTGATTGTCGTGAAATGTCTTCAGGACATCAAGTCTGTTCGGGGTAGGGACCACAATTTTCCAATTAGATAAATTACTAGATATGGGGTTTGGAGAGAAGACATGTTTGTAGAGGACATTATTTTCTACTTTAAAGGTGGGGAATGACTCAGGATTATTATTGACTTTATCAATCATGGCGGTATACCAAGTATCTGGCTTGAAGGTAGTGACATCAATCACTGAAATGTCTTGAAATGAACGGGAAAGTGCATCACTTACAACCATAGTGGTTCCTTTTCTATGTTTGATTTCAAAATCGAACTGCGATAATCTAAGTGAAAGACGAGCTAAACGTCCACATGGGTTGGAAAGTTTTGACAGATACTGTAAAGATGAATGGTCTGTTTCAAGTGTGAAGTGGGTTCCTTCCACATAGCCTCTAAATTTTTCTACACCGAAAATTACACCTAAGAGTTCTTTTTCTGTGGTACTGTACTTTCTTTCGGTTTTGTTCAAGGTACGACTTGCATATGCGATGGGGTGTTCGATACCATCACATTGTTGATATAAGATTGCACCAAGTCCGGTGTCACAAGCGTCAGTCTGTAGAATGAATTCTTTCGAAAAGTCAGGGCTTGCAAGAATGGGGCTGGAAGTAAGTCGTTTTTTGACTTCGATAAAAGCATTTTCAGCCTCAGATGTCCAGGAAATCGGTTGTCCTTTTTTTCTGCCATGAAGAAGGTCAGTTATCGGGGAACAAACGGTAGAAAAATCTTTGATGAATCGGCGATACCAGCCAATTAAGCCAATAAGTCTTTTGACTTCGGTAGTGTTTTTGGGAGCAGGATAGTTAAGGATTGCGGAAACTTTGTCTTCATCAGTTCGAAGACCAGCTTTGTCGACTACAAAACCAAGGAATTTAAGAGAGTCTCGACAGAATTCACATTTTTGGAAATTTACAGTAAGGTTTGCCTCTTTAAGACGAAGATATAACTTATTAAGGATTTCTAAATGAAGTTCAAAGGTAGGGGTAGCAATAATGATGTCATCCAAATGACAAAAACAGTAGGGCCTTAAAGAAGGGTCTATAACAATGTCCATCAGACGTGCCATAGTTTTGGGTGCGTTAATTAGACCATAGGGAGTGGTCGTAAATTCAAATAAACCTAAGCCATAGACAGCGAAAGCAGTTTTGGGGCGAGAAGATTCGGTAAGGGGTATTTGTAGAAAAGCTTTTTTTAAATCAATGGAGGTGAGAAATTTAGCGTCTCGAAGTTTGCTAAGAATGACATCTACTTGAGCCATGGGATAGGAATCCGGAGTGGTTATTTTATTCAGCTTTCGGCCATCGAAGCAGACGCGGCATTCTCCAGACTTTTTTGGGACTACCCAAAGGGGTGAACACCAAGGGGAGTTCGAAGGTTGAATGACATTTAGTCGTAACATCTCGTTGACTTCTTTTACTAAATGACCTTGCATAACTGGGGATAGAGGATATTGGCGTTGTGCAATCGGTTTTGCATCACCAGTGTCGATATCGTGTTCAACAAAATTCGTTCCGCCAATTCGGTCAAGAGGGGCAAGAGAAGAGAATAAGTTTATAGTTTGCTCAAGTTTGTTTTTTTCTTCAATAGAGAGAGTAGAAGCAGATTGTATTGTGTTAATTACACAAGTAGAAGATATTAAGGAGTATGACAAATCATGAAAACTCATGTCAATTTTGAACAAGTTCAAAAAGTCCATTCCTAAAATAAGGTTATGGGTTATTGACGGTATTATCAGTATTTTTATTGTCTTTGTAACGTCATTCACTGTCATTGGTGCGGAAATATAGCCCATATATTGTTGAGGTACACCGTCAGCGGTGGTAATATTCAAACAAGAGTCATACTGTATAGGTAAATGTAGAGAATGCAACAAAGAGAAACCCTGATTTCCAAGAACAGTAGAATTACTGCCTGTGTCAACCATAGCTAAAACGGGTACGTCTAAAATTTTCACGGTAAGGTAAGGTCTATTATCATTAGGTTTTTTTGCGAATATGGGACAGGTATTAATGGAGGTTGAAACAGTGTTTGACTGAGTTGAAGATAAGGCAACTGGCTTGTCACAGATAGGTACAGAAGTAATATTGTCAGTAATCGAAATGTTTTTGTCATTATCTGTTTTCTGGATGACGTTAGTGATCGGTAAGGTATTTGTGAGTTGTTTGGTAGGTAAAGGTAATGGTTTGCCTGTATTTCTAAAATGATTGGACGCTAGGAAATCTTTAACAAAGATAAGATAATTTTGCCATTCAGCAGCGGAAGTTGAAAAAGTTAGTTTTGGTTTGTAGGGGGGCTGTGATTGTTTGGAGATCTGTTTGGAAGTCTGTTTGGAAGTCTGTTTGGTCGTATGTTCGTTCTTCTGGGGTTTTCTGGCTGGGATGTAGTTGTTTGTGCTTGACTGGACACAGGGGCCAGATTCGGAGTACCAGTCAGTCTCGAGTTTTTTTGAATGCATCTACGACATTTAGGTTTTGTGGTGTTTTTTGCACCGCAACCGTAGCAAAATATAGATTTGGGCGAGAAACATTCGGAATATGAATGACCAGTTTTGTTACAATTCCAACAAACCAAGGAAGTTAATGCTGAAACGTTTGCGGAAGTTCTTTGTCTTTGATTTGACGGGGAGGAAACATAAAGGCAAGATAAATCTGGTTCAAGCAATCTAGGATTATTAGAAGATGGTGATCTATATCTATCTGACCAAACACGGGATTCCTCAATTCTTTTGCACAGTTCGGTTAATTCATCAACTGTTTGTGGGTTATGAAGTGCTAAAGACGAGATAAAAGAAGGTAAAAGGTTCCTACGAATCTTTGCTACACGAGTACGTTCGTCAACGACACTAGACAAGCGATTAAATAATCCTATCATTGAGGATATGTATACAGCAACCGGTTCGTTAGCACCCATGGTGCGATTAGAGATCTCCAATTCTAAGTCAGTCTCATAACTATATGGCAAAAAATCAGCTTTCAATTTGGCAACAATGTCTTTCCAGGATTGAAATTTATTACGATTATTAAGGTACCATGTGAAGGCATTGTCTTTGAAAAGTTCACATGACTGCAGAAAGAGCTCATTTTCTGTAATTCCTCTAGAAAGTCTAAGGACTTCAACTTTCTCCAAAAATAAATGAAGTGATTCATTTTAACCAGTAAAGAAAACATTCCATTTGTAAACTGGCTCATGTCTTTGATGAGGGGTGTCAAAACGAGTAGTGGAGGGAGATGAGTTTGAAGGTAAGGTGTCTTCAGTTCTATAGTTTGAGGTAGGAGTTGTTTTTGTCGCAAGATCAGCTTCTAATAGTATTAGCTTATTTGTCAAGGCCTGTTGTGTTAGTAACTGCTCGTTACTTTCGGCATTTAATTTATTAATTCTATTAGTCAAATGTGTCAATCTTGAATTGATTCTGGAAAAGACTGGTTCGTTTTTATTGCCACTAAATTGTTCAATGATATCTGTCAAGTCAGTAATTGTTTCTGTTACTTCTAATATATCGTCCTCAAAAGGGTATGAATTAACTGGGGACGTAAAACTTCTATTAGAATTTTCCCTAGCAAGAAGACCTGTTAAAACTCTTCGTTTCTGTTCGACAGTATCCGGAACAGGAAAATTTCTGATTTTAATCTCATATGATAGTTCAAGTGACTTTAAGTGGTTTGCCTGCATCTTGTAAGTGTTTAAAAGGAGAGAAAAATAATAAGAAACGGTATCTAAATCAGCAGTACTAATCAAATAGCCCTAACGAAAGCAAAGAATCTAAAATCCAAATGAACATAAAAGCCTGGCAACGAGATATAGATAAAGAAACTGAATGTAAGCAGATGACTATAGATATAAAAACAACATATACACACTACCGATAAATGTCATTTAAAATAAACAATACTGTACGATACTTTCAACAAATTATACGATATTTCAACAATTTATATTTAGTAATGTAACTGTTGCATAATGACTAGATATATAATCAATCAAGATAAAAAAATGGATCATAGATTGTAACACATCACAATTCTCATGCTATTCAAAAAAATTGGAATGAAAAATGTTCATTTCTAAAGATAAATAGTTGACTTGGCAACGCTGCACTTGATTAACAAAATTAAAGAATAGGTAAGTAACAGTAAGTTTAAAGATAAATTGTTACTCTGGCAACACTGCACTTGAATAACAATATTAAAAATAGATAATTTTCAGTTTGTGTAACTCGACACAATTCAACTGAACAAGATAAAGAAAGTAAAATATTTCAGTTTGTGTAACTCGACACGATTCAACTGAACGAGATAAGGAAGTAAGATATTTCAGTTTGTGTAACTAGACACAATTCAACTGAACAAGATAAAGAAAGTAATATATTTCAGTTTGTGTAACTAGACACAATTCAACTGAACGAGATAAAGAAAAGATAGATTAAATATGACATTAAAAAATGAACATCTCAAAAATTTACTTTACATGTGACAACACTGCCAAGAAATCAGATGTTATACACCATCTATAGATAATCGAAAAAAATTAAATTAATTATCTTTTTAACAACATAAGATTGTGCTAAATGTTACATGTAGACCCAAAAAATATCAAAACAAAATTTAAAATATATATTAGATAAGGCAGATAATGTAGGTAAAATGTGAATGCAGGGACGTTACAACATTAAATCAAAAGAGTGAAAAGGTAAAAAATTAATTATTAAAAGTGAGCAAGAGTTTTAAAAAGCTAAAAAAAACTCAAAGTTAAAGATAAAAAAATTCAAAAAAAGCAAAAAAACTATACCTAGCCCGTTTCAACCCAACTGTCATACAGTGCAACAAAAACAAGGGGCGCCAATTTGTAACACACGTTCCTCCTTAAGAGACAGATCCCGGCTAGAGACTCTCTCAAGGGTGGATCGACTCCATGTTGATGCCACACTCGGTATGCCAGAGGGTTGACAGACTATAAGAACTTAGGGCGCCACTACCTTTTTAGACGTCGACGAAAAAAGATAATTTAATGCTAAGAAAAAAGAAACTAAGGTGAAAAAGGTAGAAACACCTTGTAGAATTTAATTAAAAAGTTAAAGTTGAAAAAAAATAAAAGAGTTACAAACTTACATAAACCCGGACACAGTCCCTTCAGCTCTTACAGCCGGGTATAGAAGATAAAATAAAAAAAGAGAAGTTTAAGTATTAGATTTATTCTGCCTCGAGGTAATAGGAAAGAAAATGTAAATAGGTAAAAAAACCTGTACTTCTTCAAAGGTACTTAGCTTGTCGGAGTGGAAGTAGAAGAAATATCTGGAAGTTGAAGTAGAGATGTCTGGAAGTTGAGGTAGAGATGTCTGGAAGTTGAAGTAGAGATATCTGGAAGTTGAAGTAGAGATGTCTGGAAGTTGAAGTAGAGATGTCTGGAAGTTGAAGTAGAGATGTCTGGCAGTATCCTAGTAGTAGACGGAAACCTGGCAGTGGTAAACTGACAGTAAACGGTAACCTGACAGGGGTATCCTGGCAGTGGTATACTTGCAGGGGTAACCTGGCAGTGGAAATTTTGCAGGGGTAACCTGGCAGTATCCTAGCAGTAAACAGTAACCTGGCAGTTATCAGCAACCTGGCAGTAACGGTAACCTGACAGGGGTATCCTGGCAGTGGTAAATTTGCAGGGGTAACCTGGCAGGGGTAACCTGGCAGCTGTGCTTACCACAGCAATTTAAGGTAATACAATTAAAACATTAAAATAAAAGAGACGATAGGAAGATACGTCCTTGCTGCTCAATGGTCGGTAACGAAAACAAGGAAAATCGAGAATGAGAATCGAGCGTTGACATCATATGTCAATTGTCGTAACGATCAACGATCAGAGAAATTTAGATCACAGAACTAAATTGGAAGTGGTTACTATGACGGCAAGCGGTAAAATTGAAATTATTTCGTTTAAATCGAAACAGGTCGATAGACATGTTACAGTTTATCATATGCCCACTGCCCACGCAATCATAGCACAGAATATTATTCTCCCAATTACACAGCAGTTGTTGATTTCTAAAATGATTTCTCAACATATACATTGGGATTTATTTTCCGTAGCAACAATGTACAATGCTCATATAATCATAGCATATTTTTTTAATTCTTATGCAGATTTTATGAAAAAATGCTTCAGAAATGTACTCTCATTACTTGTTATGACATATACCACTCCTGGTATTTCATGGAATTTCACTCCAAGTTAACAATTTTATTCAAAAAAATGTGTTTCCTCATGTTCAATTATACAGGGTAGTCCTATTGGTCTTCAAGTAATTGTACATAGAAGTACAGTAATATCTTCACTTTGAAATAAACAACTAGCCTCAATAAAATGTTGATATTAAGAGAAATACAGGGTGTTGAACATAAAATTCCAATTCTCCTTTTTCACAATAGCTTTAACGCTTATTGACGTATATGCACAAGAATTTTATGTTGGGTGTTTTTTGGTAGAGGACGCCACATAGGCCACGTATGCGGCCTGAATGAACGCATAACTTTTTTGCCTTTCACATTAGCGCTACTTTTGTGAAAAATCATTAAATACACATCATCACAACAACAAAAAGGTATACCTATCTGTTGATATCCCCAAATCTTAACGGCTCAAAGATAATTACATTGTAGTAATTAACTACTACATGATTATCATTTAATGAAATTATGTTCGAAACATTTATTTGTGTGTAAGATAATTATTTATTTTAATATCCTCGAGATAATAGTCACGTATGTTCACTAAGTGTATTAATATAAATATTCAAAAGTAAATGATAGATGAACTTCATATATATTCAGTCAAAAAGATATGTTTAATATACAGTGTGGAACAGCTGAATGGAATAAATTCGATAACGAATAAATAGCAGCATGTTGGGAGAAACGAGAAAATAGAGGTGGTACCGATCATCGTTTCATCTACGGGACTAATTCCCAAAACTCTACAAGATAGCCTTACCAAACTGGGTCTTCACAAAAATACTTACATCGATCTGCAGAAGGCTGCCATCCTAAATACTGTCCGTAAATTTCTAAATATGTGACTTCCGAGCCTAATCCCATTTGCGTTTACACACGCTCGGGATAGGTGAACATTACCAGCAAGTGCTGAGCAAGTGCATACTTGGAATGATAATAATAACAATATTAATAATAGATTTATTGACCAAGATAAACAAAAAATAATAATCCGATTATTACAATAAGTATAGTATAATTTTGGTCAAAAGGACTACTGATCAGTAAAACTGTTCTTCCTCAGAAGCCTTTACAAAAAAAAAGGAACATACTTACTATCTAAATGGACAATACACTTTAATTCCTACGTTATAAGGTTACAAGAGTATGGTTTTAGGGTAGATTTGTACATTGGTCATTAAAAATAAGTTTGCTTACTCTTTTTTTGAATAGTGAGATAGGCAATTCTTTTAATTCGTCCGGTAGAAGGTTATAATGTTTCGAGATCTGATAAGTGAAAGAATTTTCAAATTGAGTTGTTCGATGTTTAGGAATATTAATTTAATGTTTCCGACGAATGTTCACATTGTGAACATCTGTCCGAAAAGAGATTTTGTTGTAGAGATATGGAGGGCTCTGTGCTGCTATAACTTTATGAAATAGGCATAGTGCATGAACCTTTCTTCGATTCACCATATTCAGCCAGTTTGCCATTTTCAGGGTGTGTGATATTTTACCAAACTTTCTAATTTCATATGTGAGTCTTAGACAAGAGTTTTGCAGTTTTTGTAATCTTCTGTGTTCGACACTATTAAGGATGGGACCATAGACATAGTCACAGTAATTCGCTAGCGACAGAACTAATGTATCACACAGCTCTTTTTTCAGATGACTATTCAAAACCTGTCTATTTAAAAATAGTAATTTGAGTTTGGATATGAGATATATGGTGATCGAATTTAAGTTTGTCATCTGAATTTCTTCCAAAAAAGGTTATATAGGGTGTATCATGTGTTAGTGACAAATACTAACTTCCATATTTTCAATGCAGGCTGCTGTATATTATTTATTGTTCGGATTCTTTAAGAAATTCTAGACATCATTCATGTACAATGTATAACCATACCTATAACTTTTTTAAACTGCTTCGTAAATATTAAGGGTTTTTAGATTTTTCACTTATTTCATTGAGAAAAGGAATAATTCTATTTCACAAATCTGCTACATATTGCACTTAATAATTATTTCCCATATAGCTCTTCATATCAAGAAAGTAAGCAAAAACTACTCCTCCGTTCCTCTCTACTTACATGAAATAGAAATAAATAAGAAAACCGCTTCCATTATTTTCGTATAAAACTCATAGCCCTAGCAACTTATTGTCTGCCTGCATGACAGTAGTGATCAGCGTTAATGCTATTGTCATTTGAATCTCGTTAACTGTATGTAATAATATCAGAAGAATGGTTTATTCATTAGGAATACCCAACGAGGTGGAAGATGGAGGAGAGTATGAAGAATCATTGACCAAAGAAGCTCCTGAATATGTCCGACCTCTGTAAGCCAACCAGAGGCGTACATTAAATTATTCAATGAGGGGAAACAAAAAACTCTCATATGCATCTTTTTAAGGTAGTGCTTTTTGTTGTTAGAGAATTGATACCAGATTTTGGTACATTCAAAAATTTATAACACTATTGTACAACTCGATATCAACTCAAATTTAGACTAATACTTATAAATAAACTTTCTAATACTGAAAATCACTATTTTTTTAACGTGGCTTTTCAATTTGACACATTTCAGTATATTAAGCTTATCTATGTTGACACAAGAATTGATGACTAATGTCACTAATGTGACTTCCGTCGAAAGTTGGTTAAATCACTACCACGCTTAAATTCCCTCCTTTTTCTCTTACCTCGTTGGAAATACCCAAAATAACCATTCTACAAACGATTGTTTATGGAGATAACACACGGACACAAATGGAAGTTTCTTGTTTATTTTACGGAAAATTCCCAAGTTTGCTGCCTGTAGCGCAAGAAACAATTATCAAATTGGAAAAGTAGTTTCGCGAACATGATAATGTGAGACAGATGGAATTAGTTGCTGGCAATGCAGTTAGTGATGATACGAAATTGGATATTATGCTTAGGTCTCAAGAAAACCAACATAACTGTGGTCGAAAAGCTGTTTGACGTTAGCCACACATCAATTTTTCAGATATTGTAGAAAAGTGAAATGCATCCCTATAAAATAATGCTAACAGAGTGGCTTATGGAATACGATTCCGATACGCAATATCCTAAAAAAGTTGAAGTTCGGACAGAAATTGCTGGAAATCATATCGTATGTCCCTTTTTTATTGATGGAAACTTGAATGAAGATGAATATTTAGAATTGCTCCAAAATAATGTCAATTTGACAAACCTGTATCCTGATTCAGCTCACTCACAAATTCCTGCAAATACAACATAGTTTTAGCAAAATGGAGCACCTCCCCTTAACCAAATCAATGTCCGACAGTACCTGAATCTAATTTTCCCAAATCGTTGGATAGAGAGGCGCGGATTGACAGAGTGGCCTGCACGATCTCCTGATCTGACGCCACTGGACCATTTTTTGTATTGTATACAAAACTGAACCCCTAAACTTAGATGACTTGGAAAGACGAATCACGCTTGCGATTAGATCAGTCACGCCTGAGATGTTAAGTAACGTTAGAAGACTACCAGATTAGCATGTTACCCATACGTTCGTGTCAAGCATTTTCGAACATTTCCTACACATAAATTAATGTTTTTTTACTTCACATAATTAGCAATAATTAGTATTACTTTTCAGGTTTTTATTCTATTTTTTTCTCTACTTTTTAGTGGTTGTTTTATTTAAGCTAGATGCGCTCTATGAGGACCAGAGGTGGCATTCTGTTCACACTAGCGCGTAGTCTTGAATCCATCTTGTCGATATACACATTCCGTTCACCGAATTTGATTGTTTTGGAGCGACAAATAGTTCTGATTTCTGATACCCGCAAGATGTCGCCTATACGTATTTTTTATCATTCCTTGTCAAAATATCAATGTCAAATGTAAAATCCAGGTGACTTCGTTTGAAAACGATCGCTAGTTTTTATGAACGGAATATCACCCCGGGACGACCCCCCATATGAAGTGGTCATCCCCACATCACAGATGCATACACTCGATCATTTCTAGTCCAGTAACTGACTTCCTGAAAATATCAAAACCTCCTGAAAGGTCTCTGAGGACCCTACTTTGGGCTCAATTTGTAGGTCATCGCAGGTGTTTTTGACCGATTGAGTTTACGGAAGGAGGGGAAAATGGGCCCCTAAGCCATAAGAAATAGGTTTCTTGCTAATATCTGGATAAATATGTGAATTAGAGAATTTTTCTTTGGTCAATAAATCGAGATCGTTTTATTATCTACAAAAATGGTCCTCACCAAATTTTTCTCGATACTAATATTTTTTACAAAAACTGACTTCGAAGAATCCATAATTTTCAAGCTGAATAAAAATGATAGTTTCTTGCCGAATTTCTGCTCAAATGGTTTGGAAATACATCGATCTTCATTTTTTGGATCTTAGAGACCAAAGGTAGATGGCGCCTGCACGTTCGCTCTACTCTCTAAATGATGGAGTCCGTAGATGAAAAGCCTGGCCATAATCGACCATTAATCGATTAAACGACAATTATTAGCGTATGGAACGTGATTTTTTCCGCGTAAGGGGCGCTTAAGGTCTGTTTATCATATTAGCCCAAGTTGGATGTAATCTCACAAGGATAATTATATGAGTTGCAAATTGGCCAAAAAATTACGAAAATTTATTGTTTCTTGTGTCGAATCACTTTGTTCTGCCTAAAAGCAAGTTACACATTTTATTAGCAGGTAATTAACTCACATAATAAACAAGTGTTTTTGAAATCAAAATCAGGAGCTATGGGAGAGCCTCTTTTGTATCTTTGGACTCGTTAAATGGTCCAACCGTCTTGAAAAGTGTTTGGCAAAGTCATTGTACGCAAACTTGTCCCGAGATTTATTTATATTGCGGTCCCTACACTTCTTGTGCGTTATTCAAGAAGATTATTTCTGGAGAAATAGGTGGAAATTATCGTCTTTCTCCTCACTCACTCGAATCAAATTTCCTAAACCACGAGTAACATTTACATTGTCATCCACAACATCCTGCTCACAAAGAAAGCATTCTGAAACCGGGCATGCTTCCATTTCTACAACAACAAGAGCAAACTATTCAATTGTTACAACAATAACACCAAGTTCATAAAGTTGATGCAAAATAAACCAAACCTTATTTTCTGCTCCTAATAAAAAAATCCTTGAATATTCTTTCTTGTAGTCAAGAATAACACTTTAAACACTTCTTGTTTTTTTATAACCGAATTGATGTAATGGAAAGTCTTAATTTTATTTTAAATAAATAATTCAAAATGATTATTATCAATATATCAATAATCCGGGCAGGCCGACGACTCCAAACAGAGATTTTATAAATGCAGACGACCACTATAACCGCGTGAGTACACATGGTTAGATCATACAATACAATAGCAAGAGTCTCGGGCGGAGAGCGTGAAAATGAAGTATATAATTGTAACGAGATTTTAATAACCACGATCGGATATGGGGATCAGCTTATATCAATGGAAAGGTGTGTGATCAATTTTTTTGATTTCTGGAAAAATAATTGAACTTTATTGAGAATTAAAAAGTTTATCCGAAAACAAGACACTCCAAGCTTCCAAATAATGTGCATTGATTGATAAGCAATATAATAGGATAATGAGTTTTGAATCACAGATCTTACAGAACTCCGACTGAAAAATGTAAATAAACAAATACACTTTTCATCAATTAAAACGCAAGAAAGATAGTGAGAAAAAATATACGAATGTCAATTTTTTGCTGAGTTATAAACAATTCGTCCGCCCGCTTACAAGTTGATGCATAGACAGCAGAATTCCTACAGGCAGCAGCAGCTCAAATGAGGGGACTTTTGGGTCTCATTATCTCGAAAAGTATCGAATTTTCGGAAAAAATGAGAGGGACTATTTTTGTAGATAATAAGACGATCCCCATTTTTTGCAAAAGGAAACAAATTCTTATTCGCATATTTGGCCAGATATTAGCGAGAAACCTGTTTTTCATTTTCCCCCCTTTCCGTAAACTCAATAGCGTTAAGTTTCTTCTCGTTCAAGAACACCTGCTATGACCTACAAATTGAAACAAAGAGATTGAGACAAAGTGAGGTCTTCAGGGACTTTTCACGAGCTTTTTCCCTTTTTTGGGAACGTCATGCTTTGTAATTAATGTCATATGCGTTTCTCCCTATTTTGAATAAAACTGCAGCTGAAATGTACAACAAACTGGTCAGTATTAATGAAGGTGACAATAATAGATTGAAAGATAGCCCATTGGCTCAGCACTTGGGTTTGAGAATGAAAAATATTGCAAATTGGGCTGCTCGGCTTGAAAATATGGTCACTCAGTTGAAGAGTCTTGTCCACGAGATAGGAGACGAGAAGATCACACAGAAAATATTGTCAGCTTTGCCTGAGTCATGCAATAGTTGTGCCATGTTATGGGATTCTGCCTCTGAAAATTAGAGAACCTCCACAGATTGAATGTCAAGGTTGTTGGAAGGAGAACGTAAAACTGGGACGACGAAAACTTCAGAAACTGATGTCGCATTCAAAGCTCGTCGAATCTACAACCGTAAAAATGATAGTGATGCTGTCATGGCAAATGATAATAGCACGTGGACGATTGATTCTGGATCTTTCAGTCATATGTGTGATAACGACACATTTTTATTGAACGTAGTAGCCGAAATAAGTATTGCAGAAGATGGAATCAAGATGGTGGTCACAAAACGTACTTTATGTTCCCAAACTCCCAACGAACCTGCTTTCAGTGAACAAAATCATTGAATCAGGAGGGCACGTGAAGACTAAAGTTGTGATTTAATTCGGTAATTTTGTTGCGTATGGTCAGAAAAACTGATCGAATCTTATCTAAGTTGTCCTGGACTATCAAGACTCAGTATTTTTGGTCAAATTCAACGAAGAATATGCAAGTGGCATCGAAATCTGGCACATCTTGGCTACCAGAACATTGCAAAATTAAAAGGTATAAGCAGAGTAGTGGAAAAGTTCAATCTTTCGGACGAAAATGAAGTTGTGAGATCTGCTAGCAGTCAGAGAAAACCAGACTTCTTTTCAACAATACTAACTCCCCATTTTTATTTGTGTGGACCAACCCAAGAAACAGGGGGCAGAAAGTCATATTTTTTGCCGTTCTGGACGACTAGGGACGACGACGAGGAATTTTAGGAAGGGGCATCATATGCCGCCCTTCAATGACTGTAAGAACCTCAGGATTTTAGGATTCCAATATGAACATGCCCAATAAACCTTGTAAATACGGCCTATGAATGATGTGTTCAAGTGACGCTCGAACAAGCTGCTTGTAAAACGCCCACCTCTACGTAGGAAAAGATTCAGATGCTTTATACATCGAAGAATGAAGAAAAACTTCCCAAACCATCCCAAGCTGTTATACGTCTGGCAAGGTCCATATACGGCCTAAACAGAAATATAGCAGCTGACAATTGGTTCCCACCTATATAATTAGCTGAATTATAAAAGAAAAATCTTACATATATGTCGGTACGTTAAAAAAATTGAAATGACATTCCTTCAAAATTTCCACCGCGATAACAAAGAGCAGTAGTAGGTGAAGTACTGTATAATTCAATAAAGGAATTAAATTATATATCACAGTGGCCGAAAAAAAGCAAAGCAGTTTCAATAATTTCATCTATGACGACAATATAGACACCGGAAAATCTGAAATAATTGCTGGGTATAATGTCACAAAAGATCGTGTTGAGTCAGTGGATGAGAAGTGAGCAAAGTATAGCTGCTGCCGTCGAACGCGAAGATGGCTGATGAATAAATCGCATATGATAGAAGGCTTTGGATTCCAAATCTAAGTGAGGATGTACAAAATAGCATCCATAGCGTACCTGAGCAGGCAGAATATAGGCTATAGAAACCCGTAAATATTGTGGGTGGTGGGTTCAGTCTAATTATTAAAAAACTTCTTTTATGTGTTTTGATTGTGAAAAATCAATATGCCTGAAATGTTCAAAGAAATGTTGCCTCCCATGCTGTAACGACAATAAATAGTGATTAATAGGCCAATATGTTCAACTAAGTTTCAACTAAATTTCATTTTATTGTATTGTGGAAACATTTATATTTTTAAATTAATTCTAGTTCTGCTTATCGAATTTTTTCAAGACAAAGACTGATTCAAGTGATAATTTTAGTTACCCACTTTTTATAATATTAAGAGTTGGTTTTTTAAATTTTTAACATTGCAGTTAACTTTTTATTCCAAGCTACAGAATGTTTAAACAAATGTTAAATGTTTTGTCACAATATAAGTTTTCCCCAAGCAATAATTTGCTTGATTTCACATGCGAAGTTTTTGGTTATTCAAAAATCGCTTTTTTTGCAGAGTCTATGAGACTCCATGTCAGCATAAGTGTCACGAAATGAGATGTCAGCAGTTAAGCATTAATTGAAGTGAACTAGTTTCTCTACGAGCGTTCCCAGAAACACTTTCTTTCCAAAAATACGTGTACTAGGAACATCGTACTCTTCATTCCTTGGGAGATTATGTTCAAAACTACAGCCATGAAAAATGTACTGAAGTATGATATTTTAGTTTATCAATATCATAGTTATTCCAGTTAAGTACTCATATCAATGTCCAGTTTCCAGTTTTCAAAAACCAATTTAATTTCGTGATACTTGGATTATTCATTACATAATAAATACCCACAAACACTCAATATCTTGGATGTTCCTGAAAAAAGTCAAGACAGAATGAAATTAATTCAATAAATTTAAGTATATGTCGCATATAACGAGGCCCATTCTCGGAAAACATATTCCTTTTTATTCATTGAATTCCTTCGGGAAAAAATTTCCGTAGAAGAACAAAATTGCCATCATTTCAACATGATCGTCTCACAAATACGCTTTAGTTTTAGTCAGTACACGTAAATACTTGCAGCAAACTAAAAAGTAGAATGTCAATAACTACCCATATCTGTCACTAGAAAAAAATGTTGGTTTATTTATGTTGATAAAAAGGACCATTCAACTAACAAACTAGAATCAAATGGATACCATAAATGTTGACGAGATGAGATTGAAGTCAGTCAAGCCTTTTTAATGTCGGTTCCGATATACTCAACAGTAATTAGACATCAATAAAATATCTTGCTGATAAATCTGTCAAATTTCACTTCTGTCTCAGTTATATATACTTTTCATATGTATTATTGTGATAATATTCAATTAATTCGTTGTTTAACATCCACCAAAAAATTAGATTATTTAATTTCTGATTTTTTTGTTATGAATTTGTGAACATTAGATACATCTTTTGATGTCATGATGTCATGAAGATGATCTTTTAATCGCAAAATAAATTGACAAAGCATTGTTTCGAACGACTGGTCCAACCATTTAGATGTCGTTCAGAGAAATACCAGGAGTGGTACGGGAAGATCCGTCGAACACCACGCGAAGCTTCGTGGTGAGACTGTCCTCTTTTGAGATTTCGTGATAAGGAAGATGGTAACTAATTGTGTTTTTAGAATCGTCGACCTTTGATATATGTTTCATCGAAACATATTCATTCAGAAATGTATGTATCTCTCCTTCATTGTTGGGTTCCGTTGCAGCTTGCGTTCAACGGAATAAAATTTTTTTTCCAGCTATTGCCTTTGACCCACCCAATTTTTGAACAGAGTTCTTTAGGGGAATTGGAACTACAAATCTGCCATCTACATATCTACATTTCTCGTGCTCGTCTTTTTAGAATGGCTTTCACATTCTTCCTCCTCTTTGGATAAAATTTTAGAAATCGGCATTTCCTCTATCTCCCAGAGCCTTGAGAGCTCGTCACCTTGAGAGGACTTGGAAACATTGCAACAGACCAAGTGAGTGGACCTATTTGACATAGGTCACGCAATAACCCATCCAAATTTAGTTTTTTGGAGAATGGGCAGGTGCTGTCCTAACCTTATCTGGCCCTGCAAAGAAGCTTATAGGAAAGACTTGCTCCGATAAAGAGATCGAC
>CAJUYI010004267.1:0-19207 GCA_910591695.1 Galerucella pusilla
TTATTTAAATAAAACGCCAAACGCCAAAATTCGCGCTCGACCAAAAATGACTGATGACATTAGGAGTGCGTTCCTAATTTAAGGGTTAGGTGAGAAGCGAAAACAGACAGTGTAAACACCTGGGTAGAAATCAGATTGAACGATTAGGGAGCTCTCTATCGAACATGGATGGAGGAATGTTTTTACCTTCAACATTATTATCAGTGAAATTTGAAAATCTTCTGTTGATGGAAACTGGTACTAACCTTAACCAACAGAATTACCAGTACCTCAACTTCTATGAACAAGAACATGAGTTTTCTTATTGGAAATGTTAATCTGCATCAGACTACTCGGTTTCTATTCTTTTCTACAGTTCAATTTCTTACCTGATACAACTTGATTATATGAGGATGATCCAATCTCTTCATTATATCAACTTCCCTATACACTTTCTGAAGATTGCTGGCATCCAATTGACTCTTATCAATTATCTTAATTGCAACCTGCAAAATAAAAAGAAAAACATGTTATTTTCGATGCTGGTTTCTCTTACTAGAGCAATGATATGAAATTACTCAATTCTGTGAAAGGGAAAATATTTCATAATAACTAATATTACATATTATGTGAAAGCTAATTATATTTATTCAAGAAAGTGTAAAAGAAATAATGAATAGGTAGGTTATATACAAATTAACTTTGGAAACAAAAAAAGTTGTACTTGCTAATAAAGGATACTATGTTTGTAAACCCTTTTAAAAAATATACAAGTGAGTTACGAACCAGGAGACGCAGTTTGAGCCAGGGCATAGAGCAGGTACAGGAAAAACTGGATCAGAGGGCAACATAATAGGTTAGTTCAAGCAACGGATATTAGTCCTGGGAAGTGAGGTCAAAAAATCTACCTAACATCAACTTTTTCCGAGATGAATTATAATGTGGAACTGCCAAAGATAAAACAAACGTTTCACAAAAGTCTGGTGTCTATAAACTTAACTGAACAACACAATAAACACTGGTTGATTACTCCCTGGTAAACACATGGGAAGGAATCCATAAAAGAATCATCAGAAAAAGTAGCAAAAGAACTGCTCCTGCTCTCAATGAGCAGGAACAAACTACGCACCATAACGGGACTTCTTACGGGATACTTTTCCACAAAGGGGCACCTGAACAAAATAGGGCTGTATTATGGAGACCCTACATGCAGAAGATACAAAAAGGAAACCTAAACAGCTCTGCATATACTATGCAACTGTGAGACGCTGGACCACAGGAGGCAGAAACTGTATATGGAAGACCCCAAATGACTCCAGCAGACTTCTACAACCAACCAGTAAAGAACCTGTATGAGCTAATACAGGTAACGGATTGGCTGAATAGGCTGTAGTTAAAACACTAGGAGGATCTACAATAAGCCCAGGAGGCTGAGGTGGTGCCGGCGAAGGGACGGCTCCTTAAAAAATACTTAACTTCTCTCACTGTAATTCCATTTACATAGAAAAGAAATTTATAAATGAGATATAGTGAACACCCTAGTTGCTATAGGAATAAACATCCAGACAAGTCACTAACTATGCAAAACAAATAAACCATGGAGACTAGACATAAGGAGCACAAACTCTGTATTATGAAAAGTGTCCTCGAAATGCGTTAAATTGTGATGGCGCTCGTGTAGCAAATTGGTCTAAAATGTTTAGTTGGAATGTCATGGTGAATTATTTAAGGTTATGTAAATGGAGATGGTTTGTTTATTTTAACTAGGTTACATTTCATGCTTGGTTTTAGCAAATTTCAAGGAAAAAATAAGTATCTCGCGTAGCTGGTGCTATGTTTGGTTAAAGGTAAGTTCCTTCAATATATTTACTTCACAACACTCGTTTTTACCATTAATTGTTAATTTAGATTCAACTTTTATAAAATAAATAAACACTAATGTCACTAATATAGACGTAGATTTTGTTAGGTTAACTTGGTCGGCATACATCACTCAGTCCTCAGACCAATTTGCTACTTCCGCGCCATCTACTATTCAATGCTTTTCGTGTACACTTTTTAGACATTTTTACTATACAAGTTTGTGCTCCTTATATCTAGTCTCCATGCAATAAAAAAAATAGGAATATATAACAAAAAAACACTGATGTTTAATTGAAAAATATACGTCAAAATTACAAGTGACAGATAGTGAAGAACTTCAAAAACTGAGGCGTTAGAAATTTTTCGCCCTCGGGCTGCTATAAAATACTTTCCGCCCTATTTTTGGTACTCATTTCTGGGAAGCAAGGGCAAAAAGAATTTTAAACTCTTTAACAAGTCTGATTGGGAGTAGATAAAGGGAAGAGAGTTTAGCTTTTTACAGTGATTAACATTGCATTTTTCTCGTTTATTATTCTAATTATTACTTCATTATCTTTACTACTTTCAGAAGTTGAATATTAATCGCCCATTATTATAATATTTGAAACAGATCGAAGTAAATTTAAAATATTTCAGTTTGATTTGTTTCCTGTTTGTCTTGATTATTGGTAATTCAATTTCCTTCTTCTAATTATATTATAACTAATGGTGTGTTACTACTATGTATCTGTTTTAAATATAATATACCGGCAGATTAAGTCCTTTTTATATTCTTGAAAAACGGCAACAATCAACACCATTCTTGTTGTGCTATGCTGTTCTGTATTTCCTTTCACAGAAATTATTGTTCATTTTATATTATTCTTGTTATTCGTATCTTCCACTTCACTTCTATATATCGATAAATGAACTGTTTGTTATTATTATTATTGATTATTATTATATTCATTTACAGACACGTGTCGCCGTTATATAAAAACTAGTAAATTACAATAATTCTTTAATTAGATAAGAGACAGATAATATCCAATATGACGCATACTTTTTGAATGACGTACCGTCCGCCATTAAAACGGTAGCAGACATTGATTGACAGGTATTTTTTTATTGTGGATTTATTTTCAATTTATGAATCATTGCAACTTTCTAAAGCTGGAAATATGCTGAATTGTCGTAAATTTTGCAGTACCAATGCTAGCGATAAAAAATTTGAATTTGTTACTTTTAAAAATAATTTCGCTTCAAAGGTAGGTACTTGTATCGTTACCAGTCTTTCCCTTTATTTATTAAAAGCAGCAATTGCATTGGAGAGCAAGTCTTTGTATAAGTTCAAATATAATGAATATTTAAACAAATCAAATTGTTTTATTCCGTGGTTTAAAAAGTATTGATATAAAAGGATACGCCACTGTTTTTGAAATATGTTTCAAATAATTAAAATTAGATATGGATGCTTCAAGTATCGTTGTAGTGAAACGCATAGTTTAGATAATATTTTTAGTGAGAATCAAGTAATCACAAACCTCAAATTACCAAATTGGAAGAGTCTTTACAAAAATATGATGAACAAAACATAATCTCCTAGTCAAGACACAATTATAATTCCTATTTAATTAATACTTATCCCAGCGATAATTGATTCTGATTTAGCATTGCAAATGAGGATAAAAGATTATTATTATTATAAAAACAAAGCCATCAATATTTATAATTTTAAACAAATGCTTCTTAAAATTTTTTTGCATGCTTAATTTTACTTGTTTTTTAGACTTCATTCAATTATGTCTTTCTCCGAAATTTATATAATTCAATGAAACTTCACCAGTAAGCACTTTGAAGCGTTTACTTTCGAAACTACTATACAGTTTTTCTATAAATATGAATTTTTTCAAATAATGGATAATTATTTACAATAAATACTTCCAGCAGGGTGTCCCAGAATTTTTTAGACAGGCTGTAACTCTGAAACGGCTGAAACTAACTTGTATTTGATATTTTATAATGACATGTCGTCATAGCTACGCTGATGATTTCGCTGAGGAAATCGCAATCGCATTAATGTAAAATCCGTCCAATTGATGCATACCAAATTTTATGAAGTAATCTTCAGCCGTCTTAGAGTTCTAGCCTGTCTAAAAAATTCTGGGACACCCTGTATGTATAACTTTTTATAGTGTTTATGATATTATCTAAAAATTTGTGAACTTTATGATGAACCTATTTAGAAGTGATCGCGATACAAGAGAACACACCTACGGAAGGTGGAAAACAGAGCGGCATATACACACCGCCGGCTAATAACAACAACAACAACAACAACAATAATAATAATAATAAAATATTAACAACAAGAATATTCAACAAATTAAAAATAGAGGCTATTGAAAACAATAATGAGAATAGAGTGGGGTCAAAAAAATGAAGGTTCAATGAAGGTTCACGTGGAAAATCGTATGTATCTGCGAAAAATGCAGATACAAGATGAAGATTACGCCACAATCTTCGATACCTCATTTAAGAACACATTTCATATGAAAATTTTTTTTCTAAATGTCATTGTTTATTTACTATCGTGAAATTAAAAACATGAAAATTGATGTTCAAAAATACTACTAGGGAAATTTCGTATATTTTGAAAACTAATGCAGATACAGAAAAATTGTTCAAACAAACTTTGTAGATAAATGTATTAACTACAATTTATGATTTAAGCATTTCTCTTCGTTTTCATTATTTGAAAAATTAAAGTGAAAAAACAAAAAAAAACTACTCCAGGATTTTCCGGAAAAGTTTTTCTCATGTTAATCACAACCCTTTTAAATACTTAATTTTGAATTTTCAAGTTTTTTTTATTTTTTGCGGCATTTTATGGATAGTTTGTGTACTTTGACTGGACTAAAAACGGTAGACTAGAAAAATGTCAATGGAATTGCATAAGCATAAGCACCTCGGGTCGTTTTATCGCACAACTGACAAAAACCATAGCTGCGTTTGTTATTTGAGTCCGATAAATATTTTTAGTCTGAATCTTTCGTTTATCACATCTAGAGGTAGGGGAGGTGAATCTAAACTGTTCGGTAATTCCACTCAGATCAGTCCGATGTAAATCTGTCTAGCTGTCAAGCTATGAGGTTAATTGATTGACTATTTTTCAGTACATCCAGTCGAGAAGACTAGGCTTGAAACTTTTTTAATTAGATCCTTCTTGGGGAAATAGTCCTTAGACGCTCTAGTTCCCGGAATCAGTTCTGCCTCTTCCATGCACAACCGACAGATAAGTAGCTTCCTTCATACAGGGTGTTACAAAAAGTTTGGTCATATAATATTGAACTGAAAATAACTCTAATGACAAGAAATCCTTGTCCTTGTCCTTGTCGATTTTTATGATAATATGTCGAATAGCTGTCAAAAAATTCTTAAAAATTCAGTCTGTCTTCGTTTACTTCAACTTTGTTGAATGCACATTTCTACTATGGCAAATTAGATTCATCAAGTTATTTTTAGCACTAAAATATGTGGTTTAATTTATAACCTAGCTTTTCCTTACAACCTGTAAGCCCATGGTGCTAATGTGCTAATGTGTAATCCTGTTTATTTCTTTACAGCTTAGATTTAGTTGGTCACCAACTTCAAGGGTTTGTAACCAGGAGTTTGATGCGATCCAGCTCAATCACGTACGTGGCTTCAGTATGTCTGATAGTTTGATCAATCCACCTAGCTCTATACACCACTAAATTATAAGTTTTTAATGTCAATTACTGGTTCGGGAGCAGTGAATTCCGTTTCAAACCCTTTCATTGCAAGGATTGTCTACCAAGTACCTACTTAGTGTATTAGAATCCACGTTACCCTGGGGTCCATTTCTTATTATTATCGGAAAAAACTTGCTATGACCAAATAAAGTAACTAAAGAGTTATCAGGAATATCCTAATCCTGATTTTTTTCAATCGATCATTGATTATTAAATATAGCATGTTCTCAAAAACAAATTATTAAAAGTATGGCCTGTAGATCCGAAAATAACTCGCAAACTTCAACGCTACACAAGGTTACAAACTTATCGGCGTTTCTGATGTTCCATACACAGAGGATACGACAATATTAATATGTCAAGTTATTAAAAATGTCTTTATTATCCATTAAACAACAATAAATCAGCAATGGGAGCCTTTTGTTCTGTAAGATCTTCATAGTTTTTATAAAACAAAAATTGAAATTCAAAATCTGTTAACTGTTATACAGGGTGTCTCATTATATTCTGACTGTTTATACGAGCTTATATCTTCGAAACGGTTCTAGATAATAACATGCGGTTGTCACAGTTAGGTTTAAAATTACCGTAGGTTTTGTTGTGACACATTTATATAAATGGCCTACTTCCGGTTACCCGCTAGAAAAGTGGCGTATTTTCAGAATACAGTAGATGTAATTTTTTGAATGGGACACCCTGTATATTTAGCAATTTCTTAAAAGACGCATATTTTTACTTTATAACGGTACCCCAAAGTTTGAAATCGGTGCACAGAAAGCGAGGTTAGATAACTTCAACTGGGATACTGTAATGATTCAGATATTTATTTATTTATTTATCTATTTATAACCAAACAGGCCTAAAGGTCTAATTACATGGTCAATAATTTTTAAATTCACATTCACATTAACAAATTAATAATGGCAATAACATATCCCAAGTATGGATTGTTTAAACGAATTTTGTGAATTGCAGAGGTTCAAACAGCTTTGCAATAGTCAAATTTATATTGATGTATTCAATATATGCCCTAGTATAATATTGTGAAAAACTTTTTCAGTCAAACTCCAATCAATATCTAATAATACGTTGAAATTATTTATTATTTTCATAATAGTTATAAGAGGGAACCTATTGGTTAAAAATACATTTGGTATATGAAACATTAGCATTGTGCGAGTGCGACGTCCAGGAACATTAAATGGAATAGATGAAAGAATTTCAGGGCAGTTAATTTTACCATTAAGAACTTTGTGCAAGAACATAACAGCAGATAATGTTCTTCTTTGCTCTAGCTATAAAGTTTTGAACTGATATCTCAAATGACTTGATCTAACTCTATTATAGTCCGGCCAGGTACGATATTTCTTATAGTATAAGTGTCTGTTGAACTTGTTCTGGACCTTTTCTACCATTTCCAAAGTAGATATGTATTCTGAAAACCGAACAATTGAAGCAAATTCTAATTTACTAGAGCAAAGTAGAGGGATTTTATAGTGTTGATATCATTAAAGTTTGCCGTTTGTCTCATTACAAACCCTAATAATTTATTGGCAGCAGAAACTATATTTTTCAGATGTGGAGCACAAGAAAAGACGTTATTGTACGTTATGCCCAGATCTTTAGTTTCTGTACATCTTATCAACGCATCTCCTCCCATCTCGTAGTCAAATAAAATGGGATCTTTAGATCGAGTGATACTCATTTAAGATAATCTGCAAACAATAGTATTGTTAAGAACAGAGGGTAAATCATTGATGAATATAATGAATAAGAGAGGACCAAGATTGGAACCTTGCGGCACTCCGGGATTTGCATGGTATTTCCCAGTAACATTTCCATTATGTCTGACGACGAATTTTCTATTTTCTAAATAGCTTTTAATTAAATCGATGGAGTCAGCATGTGACCCGTAACTTACTAGTTTTAGATATCTTAATCAATAAATAATAATCAAGGAGGCGTTAATATGTCACATTACAAAAATGTGTTTAATCTCTTAAAATGCAGAATGCAAGGAAAATCTCTCACTATTTTTATATGCCCAAACTCAATCCTTTGTTCAGACTAGAATAGAAGACAGTTCGATAAAAATCCTCCTGTTACAAATACCATTAAAGCATGGTTATCCAAATTTAGGAATACTGCTTCTATATCTATAAAAAAGAGAACTGTAAATGGAAATTGAGGAGAAATGTTATCTGTTTATGAGCTGTGAAACTGTGAAAACCGCATCTTATTATCTAGAACCGTTTCGAAGATATAAGAACAGTCAGAATATAATGAGACACCCAGTATATAAATGCCTCATTACATGGACAGTATTACCTACAAAGTTACCTATAGATTACGTAAGAACATTGTAAAAGTGTTTATAAAACGTTCTTTAAACGTTCTAGAAGCCATTATAAAACTTAAATTGTTAGTTGGGCACTGCTCTAAACAATATTATGGGTAAGTATTTTTAGTCAAGAGCTTTCAAAAAATATATAAAACAGTAACATTGAATAATAAAGAGCAATTTACTTGATGACAGTAGTTAAAAATGTGAAGTAGCAGTTTCGGTAAAAGCATAGCTTTAAAGGTACACATCAACAAAATCTGCACGCTAAAGCTAAAAAATAAGTAATAGTCATAGTGTAAGAGCACGATATCATCTTGTTCATAATAATTTAACAAATTGACTTACAATGTTATTTATTCGATATTACGAGAATATTTCATCATATCCCATTATTGCATCACAGCTCACAATGGATGTATATTAACTTCGCTAATGGTACGTGAAAAAACATTGCATAGGTACTTTATATTTTCATTGCCAATATTGAAACACAAAATATATGCTTCAAGTTTGTGTTAAAAGTTAAAACGTTTATTTAACGTAGTGGAACAAAATTTGCACAACTTCTATTGAATTTAAATAGGATCCAAATAAGAAATGGAGAACATTATTCAATATAAAATTCCGAAGAAGAATCAGTGGCCGATAATTTCAACTGAAATTAGAATGTTTGTTCATACAGAAATCGAAATGGTTCAAAAAGTACGAAACATAAGCAGAAAAGAGAGAAAATTTACAGAAAAAAGAGAGGGAGGAATATTCTACTAGGAAGGAAATTAGGTAGACACCCACTTTGGCTAGATGTATTATATTATGACAATACTAATACCAAATACCAGTAACGGAAATTAAAATCAAATTATCGAATCTACAAGTAAGGTTAGTAATACTCCTACTTACACAACCCCGTTTTACGCAAATACGAAGGGAAAGAGATAGGCAGGACGGATTCACACTATAATACCGACATCGATCTGATCTTGGTTTGTGGAATATTATCAAGTAATAAATGTACCCATTCCGATCGCGAGCGTAGCATGGATGCACACATACATTTCTTACTTGAAAATATCTTATCAGACCGGAAACTAACTGTAATCCACATTATAGTGTAGATTTATTCACGAAAGGAAAATATCCAAAGGGATTGGGACCATAATTCGTTCAAGGTTGGATGTCTCTAGAGGTAATTATCGAGGTAATTATTGACCAAATAATTGGGAAAGTAGCGAAAGGTTGGAGACCACATTATTGATACAAGCCGAACTTCTGGCAAACAGGGGGGGCTAAAATTACAGATGAAACACTGGATATATAAAGTAGTGGGTAAGCCAATAATATCTAGGCAATGAAAAGGCCGATGAATTTGCCAAGTAGGGAACAACGGAGGTCATGATAGGGCCAGAACTTTTCTGTTGAATTGCTAAACGCCTAACTAAGATGAGAGAACAGGCGTTGCGCTGGTGGTATGAAACCCCAGGACAAATGCACGCTAATTTATTCCTTAAAGGCACTTCAGCCAGACTGTCACACGAACTACTATGTCAAAATCGAGAAACGACGAGGATGATGATGGAAATGCTGACCAGACATTGTAGGCTGAGTAAACATATGCATGAAATTGGCCTAGCAGATGACAGCCTATGTAGGTTCTGCCAAGAAGAAGACGAAACCGTGGATTACATATACTATGTGAATGCGAAGGCCTAGCAGGGGTGCGGTTTCGCATACTCGGAGAAGAATAACCGAGGGCAGAGAGCTACGCAAGGAAGGCGGTATCCAGGCTAATAAGTCTAATAAAAAGAATAAAGCTGGATGTCGAGCTCTGAATATAGGGAGGACCACAAAAGATCTGCAAAGTTCGCAGTGGGATTGGACAAAGAGCCACTCTGATTCTAATCTAATCTAACATATTCATCATTGCTTAGGTGAACAAAGACAACACAGACGACTGCAATGATGATCATAAACAAGGTGCAAAGACCTGCCTGTCTCACTATTGCAGAGAGAATCAGAAGCACGCAAACGGTAGCACTAGAAGTTTTTTTGCCATTACATCTTGTGAGATCAGGACACATATCCTTAAAGGAAATGTAGATATGGAATATATATATGGCTACTAAACTCAACTCCCGGTCTTAAATATGAGGTGGACTGGTGCTACGGCAAAATGAGAACTGGTTCACAGATGGTTGAATACGGGACTGACATTCATAGGATAAGGATTTTAACAGACAGTCAGACAGCCCTTGCTGTTTTGAATAATCGCAAGGTAACATCCATACTGGTAGAGACATTCCTCTATAGAAAACCAAATGGACGGGCAGACCGCACTGCTGATGACCTCACGAGGTTTAACAACAATATATGTTGAACCATATCCAGAACAAAGAGGACAATTATTATAAAAATGAGGAGACACTTGCACTAAATATATTAGCGTCCTTGAGAATAAGAATCACCTGTCAATACTCAAAACAACAACTGTTATTTATATTTTTGTAATACAACCATAATGAACATAATTTGTTGTATTATCGAATATTCTATCGACCATTCTTCTTATGAATTATTGTTTTCCTTAGTTTCTGTTCGCAATTGAATATAATTTATATGTATTTATATGGAATAATGGAAGGCTGATTCGATTTAGAATAACTTTTTTCCTAGTTTCCTTCAAATTCACAAACAGTTTTTCATAAAACATTCATACATACGTCAAACTTTAATGATAATAATTAGTTTCCGCTTGAAATATTTCAATTATTATAATATATTATTCTAGAGTTCTTGACCACTCGTCTACTATTTCAAATCGAACAAAAAAAGCGGTATTAGTTGAAAAATGTCTAGATACGTCGCATAGAACCAGCCAATTACAATGACTTAACGACCTTTTATAGGTATTTGACGTCAAATATGACGCAAGTTGGATTTATTTCATTTGTTTGTCTAGTGTCCGTAGATTGAGCGTGACCTGTAAAATTGTTATTACTTTTTTTCATTTTGCACTATTTTTAGTTTGTTCTTTTAACAATGCTCATTTATCACGACATGTTATACAGGATGAAAATTCCTCCGAACATTTTCGACTTCCAAGATCAAAGGTTGTAGTGAATAAAATATGTGAATAATGTTTGGCAATGTCAATTAGCGAGTCCTTGACTCGAAAATAAGATCCCATTATTTGTTTTAAAATTTCTTTTTATGTTGAATGTGTAATAGGATTTTATTGAAGGCGTCCAATGTGATGACGTACATATTTATTACGTGAGTGTGTAGAGGGAAATTTGATGCAAATAATGATGTTTTTGTTATCCTTAATGGTCAGCATTGTAAAAATTTTTAATTAAAGATAAGCCCAATCTTCAAACACAGATTTGCTATGAGCTGTGAACACCAACGAATTTAGAATTGAAAAACTTTACATTAATTAATAATATATTTGAATAAGGCCAAATATGCAAACTATGATCTGGACAAGTTGAAAATCAAAATGATCATCGAACAGAAAACAAAAGAAATATTCAACAGAAAACCACAACACAAATAGAAAGAGAAAATGTAGGAATAACTGGTTTGATGCTGAGTGTAGAGAAGTACCAATAAACAGAAATAAATCTCGATTAAAAATGATAAGTACTCCAACCGAAAAGAGCACACGGGAATATGAAAAGGGGAGAGGGAAAACGAAGCAAGTGTGTTAGGTTAGGTTAGGCTAAGCTTCTGGAATGGAAGTAGGTAGATAACATGGGTAATGGTACAAAGATTCAGTTCAGGTGTCTGGGCTGTTGAGCCCAACCCAAACGTATGAATAAATGAATGAAGCAAGTGTGTAGAAAGAATAAGCAGGAGAGAAATGATGAGTATTTAATCAAAATTAACGAAACATACAAAACAAAGTAATCGAAAATTTTCATCAGGAAGCTACTTCGAAGAATTACTGAACAATGATAAAGAAGGCAATAATATGAGCTGTCACCTAGAGGAAGAAGAGGATGATATAATCGTAAACATACCAACTAAACAAGAAATACAGTATAGTATAGATAGACCAACTAAAAAATAATGAAGATCCCGGAGAAACTAGAGATATTAAAGAACTGTGGAATAATAGGAAGATGCAGAATAGTAGAGTTAATTTTAGAAATATGGGAGGAAGAAAATGTACCCACTAAAGGGTTCAATTAAACAACGATGTAATAACTATAGAAGAATCGCCCTCCTTGACATTACATTTAAAATACTGTCAAAGATACTCAATAATTGTTTAAAAATGTATCAGCAGACCAAAGAGGTTTCAAGTCAGGAAGATCCACAATAGATCAAATATTTAAAATGAGACAGTTGCAGCATCATAGTTATAGTCGAAAGCGCTCTTATCGTGCGGGTTCAAAGGTCACTAACCATATGTATCAAATCAGAAGACACAGAGCTTACCAAAATGTTAGATTACAAATATATCCGGAGAAAATAATGATGATTGATGTTTTCTGCACACTGGTTGACGGATTTCCACTTTTTCATTCATTCTCGAAATAATTAAGTACAATTTTTTTGCTTGAGGATGTAAACATCCGGAAAATTGCTTCTTATTATTCATATTGTCACTTTGAATTGTCAAATTCACAAAACTATATATCAAGTATACATCATGTCAAAAGTAACTTCTGTCATTCTGATGATGATATTTATATCGAAACAATTGTCAATTTACTTGCAATTTACAGATTTTTACAAATATATTGTGGAGTCATTTAAAAACAGTTAGTTTCATTTAAAACCATAACATAATATCCTTTTTTCTCCCGTCGAAATTGCATAAGTCTGTCTTATTTATCTTACGGATTTCATTGAACACAATAAAAGGAAACATAAACGGTTAGTATGTCTTTGTTGAATCGTATGACCCGCATGATAAGACTGCATTTGACAATATGAACAAAACTCAAACTTGCATAAATATGTTGTTTTTAGACTATGAACAAGCCTATGATTCGATTTTAGGAATTTAGTTATGCGAAGCTATGAGCTAGCAAAAAAACAAGGGATACCCCAAAATATGTTTAAATAATGAACTGACATTGAAGAAATCAACGTAATGCAAAAGTTTCACAAAATAGGAAATAAGCAGATTAAAATTCTAGCTCATTTTCTTAATCTGATACGTCATTAGGGTCACTCCATTTACTATTAAAATCTATAACTTTCGGATCAAAACCTCGAGAATCGATGAAACTAAATAAAAAAATCCCATTACTAAAACTTCACTAAACATTACATTACTAAACATTACTAAAACTTATTAAGCAGCAATTATCCCAGCTATACAATTCAGGAGCAGTCGTACAGTTACTATGGGTACCTTCACAGACAGGAATAGAGGGAAATGAGCGAGCTGATGCAGCAGCCAAAACTGCAATTCAGAATCCTAGTGCCATCGCAGTCACGAGAGCTATGATGACAGACATGAAAATATTTATCAAGACATCGGATAATAACGCTTGGCAACACCAGTGGTCCCAATCTAACGATTAACTTAGGGAAGTGAAAAGAACAGTTGAACCGTGGAAGGCCGTTCCAGAAACCAGGAAAGAACAAGTTATTCTGACCCGTCTAAGAATAGGTCACACCCGATTTTCCCATTTTTTTTTTTCTTTTCCATTTTGGGAGCCGTTCAGATGCCGGGAGCACTGCAACCTATTGGCTTATTGTACTCTGCTCCCATATTTAGTCCACCCATCCAGTTATCCCCGTACCTTCGAGTAGACGGTATAGGTCCATTGGATGTGTGCCATATACTTCAGGTGGCACATTGGCCTCTCCGAAGATTGCCCGTCTCCTCGAGTGCAGTGCCTCACAGTCAGACAAGATATGGGTCACGGTCTCGATCTCCATGCCACATAGTCTGCAGCTGAGGTCTCCGTTATATAACCCTATTTTATGCAGGTGATCTTTTAACGGGGTATGACCCGTTAGATAACCTGTAATAATTCTTAGCTTATTCCTGCTGATATTCAGTAGTTCTTTGGCCCGTTTTGCACATGTGTCACCTATGAAGGTTTTGCTGTGTACCTGTTTCGAAGTGTTCCTCCAATGAATTCTATGTTGGCTTTGTACCCATTTTTGTATTTGCGCTCGGACTACCTTTTTTGTGGTCCCAAGAGCTGGTTCTGGTCCAACATATACTGTTGCTGAACCTCTTTTTGCGAGTTCATCAGCTTGTTCATTCCCAGAAATACCATTATGTCCCGGCACCCACACCAATCTTACTTTAATGTGGTCTGCTAGTTCATTTAGTTCTTTCTGACATTCTTCTACTAGTCTGGATGTTACCTTGCGGCTATTTAAAGCCGCAAGGACTGCCTGGCTATCAGTTAGTATGTTTATCCTATGAGTGTCAGTCCTATATTTGTTAATTCTGACACATTCTAGGATGGCATAGATCTCTGCCTGAAATACAGAGGTATGTTTGCCTAGTGAGAAAGAGCCTTTTGTGTTTCTCTTTCCACTGTACACTCCTGCTCCTGTTCCTTCCCCTGTCTGTGATCCGTCTGTGTACCAGGTCTCTCCTCGGGGAAATTTCAGTCTGCTTGGGTCTTGCCAGTCCTTTCTGTGAGGTATATCTACCTCATATTTAGGGCTTGGGAGAAGTTTAGTGGCCATATAGTCTGTTTTCATATCTAAAATGGCTTCACTTATGATGTCTTTAACAGATGTGTGTCCTGATCTAACTATTTTGTTGCTCAGATTATCTTGCTGCCTAAATAGTCCCATCCTTGCTTAACCACTACACTGTATATCCAGTGCATCATTCGCGGACTCAACCCCCATGTTTTCCCACAAGTTCGTTTTGCCATCATTAGTGTGGTTTCCGATCTTGCTGCAACTTTTTCCATTTGTTTGGACCATGTTAATCTCGAGTCAATAATCACCCCGAGATATTTAACATCCATAACCATTGGAATTTCCGTACCTTGAAGGTATAGTGGTCCCAAACCTGCCAAGTCCCTTCTCTTGGTGTAGGGTACTACGTTTGATTTGGTGGGACTTATATTTAAACCCACCTCTGTCGTCCATTTCGTTACTATGTTCAGAGCCTGTTGCATGCGCTCTCTGACCGTAGTACTGAATTTGCCTTGTGATATGATGACTAGATCGTCCGCATATCCTAAGACAGTATGGTGTTCCTTTTTGAGTCTCCTTATCAGTCCGTCCATTACAAGGTTCCATATTAGAGGAGACAGTACTCCTCCTTGAGGACATCCCCTTGAAACTCGGGCTGACAATGTTGTGCCCATCAAGGTTGAGAATATCGTTCGGTCTTTCAGCATGCAGTCTATCCATCTGCAGCTTGTTTCGTCAATTTGCTTTTGACGAATTGCCCTAGTGATTACTTTGTGGGAGGTAAATAATTGCATTTAACACTCCACCTACTATGTATCACTTGCTAGGAGAAGAGTACAATATGGAAAACTTGGTAGCTTATCTACGTGCTATTCAGTTTCTACACAAAGTTTAATTTATTACCAAAATTGTTTTTTTATATCTTTACTGTAGTAGTACTTAATATTTAAATATTTATTGTTCATTTGGTAGCGCTAATAACCTAAAGGGTTGATTCGCTTTATTTTTTTTTATTTTTCTTAAATAAATGAAAAAATCACAAACTAAGCAACTATGCGGCTCACAGGACAGTATTACTGGCAGTGACTATTTTACCGTCATTAATTGGTGGCTTCCAAATGGAAATTTTCAAAACTATACATTGAGAAACATCTTAACGTAAAAAAGCTTGATGCTATATTCATTATTTTGTTACATAAGTTTTTTTTTGTTGATTGCTGATCTTTAGAATCGATTGTTTAACAAACTTAAGTATACACACTTGGCGATTAAAATGGAATAGGTTACGACCTTGGTGACGTAAACGAAACTTTATTCGGCCTCTACTATAGATAAAAATCGCTCTACTAATAAATTTTTATAGCTTCACAAATTCTGATCATGTATACGTTAGATAGTAAAGGTAACCATATTTTTTAATCACTTCGCATGAAAAATAAATATGTCAATTACCTTGATTGTAGCAATAACAACAATACTAAACAAATATTTGACAGTACTTGATTTTACATAAAACAAACGTGATAATCATGATATTGTTGTTGTTGAAGTAACAATGACGCAAGATTATTGTTTAAATACAATAACCCAAGAAAAAAAATTTGGAACAGTATTTTATAAAAATATATAAAAAGTGTTATACAATGGCCACCTGATCATTCACGACTACAACCTTGGTCCTTTGAATCCTTTGTCTACATTTCCTACTCAGGGCTGGCCCTAGTTATCTTTCCGCCCCGCACAAAACTGAAAATTACCACCTATTATGAAGATTTTTATTTTATTTTTCGTGCAATTGCACGCGAAGTCAGTATTTTGCGTTCTTAACACAGTCCGCGAAATTCAATTTCGCGGCCGTTAACCATAGCAACGGCTGTGAAACCAAACGTCACTTCCAAAATTTGACATTTCTAAAATACTACAAAGACAAGGATTATTTATTATTATTATTATTTTTATTGAGTTTACAACGCTTTTGAATTCAGGAGGAGTGGAAGGTTCTGAAATATCGAGGCTAGTACTAGAGTGCCAGCAAGATTTAGCTGACGTCTCGGCAGATAACAACATTATCCTGAGGTGGGTTAAAGGGCACGTCAGGAGTAAAGGAAATTGCATTGCTGATTCTTTAGCCAGGGAAGCCGCTGGACTAAAAATTCTAGGACCCAGTGACACCTACTGCCTAACGACTTCGACAATTGCGGAACTAGCCAAACGCTACACCCATGCTCAATCTCTTAAGAGATGGGATGGAATCAAAGGATGCAGTTTTGCCAGGATCACCCTGGGCGACCCTCGGAAGCTGGCGCCGAAGAAATATTTGGCGATGACCAGGAAAAACCTACGTTTAACAGTAGGATTTCTGACTGGTCACTGTCAACTAAGTAAACACCTCCATACTATGGGGCTAGTGGACACACCTCTATGCAGGATGTGTGAACAGGAAGATGAAACTGTCAGGAATGTCTTATGCGAGTGTCCGGAGTTATCGTCAATAAGAGAGTGTGTGTTCGGTGAGTCTTGGCCTACACCTGCCGATATAAAGGAGATGTCTCCCAGTGACCTGTCTACCTTCCTGAGAAGGGCAGGATAAACAATGACCTAGGAGGACAACTCCTCGGGAGGATGTACAATGGGTCACATGTGGCCTAAGTGCTGTGAGCCTACACACTCACCCTCCCTACTCTACAGATACAGATCGCTATCAGTATCAGACATTTTGCGTTTTGTCAAGAGCTGTCAAAATATTCTGTATATATTGAAACATATCATTGCCGTAGCACACGGTGACATTGTTAAATAAATTGAACAGCTGTTGGCTTTAGAGCAAACATATATATTCATTTACAATAGGCGTGACGATAGATTTTGAAATACTCTTCCGTAATGTGGGTACACATTCACTATTTACGAAAAAACCTTTATTTCGGTAATAAACTTAAGTTTACCGAAGTTTAAAGCCATTTTACTGATATTTTTTAAATAGTGCGCGAAAACAGCTCGCAGGTGTCATGGCGTCGGCTCTGACGTCACGCCTAGGTAAACATGTCATTGTGTCTATGTTTAGCGAAGAAAGTGAACAAAAGATTAAATTAATTCGTGTCATAAAAATGAATTCCAAAGTTTATAAGTGGTGTGCAGTACCTGCCGCAGTGTAAAAACACATCAATAAGAACACCCAACAAAGTGTTTGTACATGTTCCAAACAAGAAAATAATAAGAGATAAGTAGTTGAAGCTCGCATGGCGAAACACGAACGAATTCACGAATTCCGGCCTTATTTCTGTGAAGACCACTTTGATGTGAGTATGTTATCATATTATATATATATTTCTCAAACTTAAAATGTTTGTTTGACGTGAAATAGTTGATATATTGAGGCAATGGAATAACTAATTTATTGAGGTTATGTTTGTTGTGGTCTTCTCCATAATTCTTATTATAAATTTAAATCGTTTACTTTTCTTTTTGCAGTTGCCAAATGATATGGAAAATTATATGCAGTACCATGTGATGGGGTCAGTATCACAAGGACGTATAGGAGGACAAAAGGAGAGAAGATTTAAATGCCTTGGAGTGTACCTTGAAGAAAATTAAAAAGCTCCTGTTCTTATATTGCCGTTCCTTTAAATTGTTATTATTTAGTTAACTTGATTCAAGAACAGACAAATATACCTACCATTTAACCATATTTTACCATGTCTAAAAAAGATTAGATTAAATAATTCATATATAATTCATACCTATCAAAGCCAGTGTAATGAGTTCTTTAATTGTATCATTAGATAAGGAATTGCTTGAAAAAAAATTACCGATCGCTTTTAGGCATAAATACAGAAATGTGACTTGTAGAGATTGAAGTACAAAAGCCTTCAAAGGCCTTGAATCAAGCTCTTTCCTGGTCTGAATACAAGAAAGCCAATACCATTAAGTGCCTTATATCGTGTACACGTTTCTAAACTCACAGGAGCAAAATTCTTGATTTGTTGCGAGGAAATCGCCCAACATCATTACATCAATCCTGGGCAAATTGAAGCTATTCGCCTTAACAAAGCTTGGTCTCATTGTTATAGTAGAGTGGAGACGATAAATCACACGTAAAATAATAAAAGATCAATCCAAATGCGTAATCAGTAGTATTTACAACAACAAAACACAGAGAATGAGTATATTGAGTATTGACTGACAGCGGAGTTTACCTAAGCGTGACGTCATGCGCTGTGATTGGTTTTTCAGTCAAAATGGCCGATTGCTGTATTTCAATATTTTATTTTATTGAAAATCTTAATAATCTGAATTTTTTAAATAAAACTAAAGCAGTGTTTTAAATTTCTCATACTGGTATAATGGGAAACGAACTAGCTGATCAACTTGCTAAAAGGGCCACAACTTTGAACTATTATGCAGATAACATCCAAATTGCATCCGATCTCAAGCAAGTCGTCAAGCATAAGGTCAAGGCTCTATGGCAAGATCATTGGAAATCCACCCCGACAAAACTACAAAAAATCCAACCTTCACTAAACCACCCTTACTATAATGGAGCTTCAAATCTCTCAAGACAAGACCTAGCGGTGCTGAGAAGACTTAGAATCGGTCACACTAGATTCACTCATGGCTACCTTATGTCATCCAACAATCGACC